>JAGGCT020001467.1:0-10149 GCA_017654935.2 Phymorhynchus buccinoides
TTGTTTGTTAGTGATTGGGTGAATGAGAGTGAGTGTGTGTGTGTGTGTGTGTGTGTGTGTGTGTGTGTGTGTGTGTGTGTGTGTGTGTGTGAGAGAGAGAGAGAGAGAGAGAGAGAGAGAGAGAGAGAGAGAGAGAGAGAGAGAGAGAGAGAGAGAGAGAGAGAGAGAGAGAGAGAGAGAGAGAGAGAGAGAGAGAGAGAGAGAGAGACGCAACGCAACGCAACGAATTTTAATGTGAGGCCACCGACCTATACACATTTGGAGGTGCAACTAAAATATGCACACGACTAAAGCAAAAGCAGGTAAATAACACAATGTTTAGAACAATACTTTGATAGGCAAAAATGGATGATGCGGATACAACAAAAAAAGCTATTTAGCAAGTTAAGGATTTACAAGTGGTATAAACTGTTCCCTTTGTTGTAAAGCATAGCATATAAACATAGCAACGTTTCTAGTAAATAAACAACTTTCACTTTGCAATATACAGTTTAGTAAGGGGGGTCTTACATATTAATATAACATAACATAACGATGGTTATGTTTGTATGAGAGAGAGAGAGAGAGAGAGAGAGAGAGAGAGAGAGAGAGAGAGAGAGAGAGAGAGAGAGAGAGAGAGAGAGAGAGTTTCTGGGTGATAAATTACCCCAACAGACGAGAGCTTGACCAGTTTAAATAGGGAAAATACAGAAATTTAGGCTGCAGACAGACGGAAAAGACAAAAGACGAAGAGACAGACACTGACAGAGACGGGAACACTCACATCTTCAAAATCCTCAGGCTGAAAGCTGTTGAGTTCTTGAAGAGCAGACTCCATCCTAGGGGGACTAGTAAAGAGAGAGTCCTCAGCTCATCTACAAACTTGCAAGAGAAAAGAATCCTCTCTCTCTCTAGCTCTCTCTACACACACACACACAGAGCAAGTTATCACTGACACAATACCCAGGCAATTCCCACCCTGATATTTCCCCTCACACACCCAGTACTTCGTCCTCGATCAACACCGCTAAAATCACAACAATAAAGGGGGGGAATTATTTCCCCGCGGTTACACCCTCTGAAGATGCGATTCAACTTTTTTGGGCGAAAGAATCCCAAAGAACACGCGCGACTATTGAGGTTGTTCTGCAGAGGCACAGCTGAAAGAAAAACCCAACCCGTTCCTGAACACTGACAAAAAATAAGAAACGAAAAGTGTCACCCACAATAGGAACTTCGAAGGTCCCCTCCACGCACGCACGCACACCTGAACACAACACAGCTCAGTAAGTATGTACAGGTAGGTAGGAAGGTAGGAAGGTAGGAAGGAGCTCCCAGCTTTCGCTTTCCGCTGCATGCACACACATACACTGGCTGACCTCGACTGAACAGAACGAGAAACCCCAAACTCGGCTTCCCAGACCACTAGGCCTACAGTAATGCCACCCTCCTACTTTAGTCACTCACCCATACCACCTCTTTCCTTTCCTTCACTTTACCCTACACACACACGCACGCACACACACGCACGCACGCACACACACACATTACGTGGACACGGGTTGTTCCGCTTCAAAACCTAAAGCTGGGCTCAAGTTCTGTTTTATTTAGGCCTGGCTGATCCCCACTGAGGACATACCCCCTTCCAATCCCACCCGACCCCGCCTCACCCTCCATCTCTTTTGAGCACTAGTTAATCCACCTGGTAGCTGATGTAGCAAAGTCAGTGGTAGCAGCAGACAAGGAGAAGGGAGGGAGGGTGTGTGTGTGTGGGTGGGGTGGGGGAGGGGGAGAGACCACTTATCCATGATCCCTGGTCAGCCACAACTGATAGGAGTTATGACTTGTGTCCGTTTTTCTGAGTTATGATACAGGAAGGAATATAGAAGCCAGTTACGATACTGGGGGAAGGTAAAAAAGAAAAAAAAGAAAAAAAAGAGGTCGAGCAAAAGAAGAAAAAAAAGCGGTTGACCCACCTATAATGTTAGTCAGATGAGTGAGGAGGGGGCGTGAGATAGAAGGGAATGAGTAGGATGGGATGGAGCATGCAGTAGGCCTAAAGTAAGAAAAACACTACTCAAAGCCAACTATTATCATAAGCAGAGATGTAGTAAAGTTCAAGTGTCTGACGCACGTCTACCCCCCCATCCCCTCCACTTCCCTGCCCCCAAAAGGAACACAATAATGTAAGAGATTATTTTAGAAAATTCTAACGCTTTCTCATGAATCCAAGATCAAAATGCATTCATAAAATTAACAATATTAAACATTTTTTAAAGCGTTGGTCAAATAAAGTTCAAAATGCACTCATACAATGTTGTTGATTAAACAAACTAATTTGTTGATGAAATAATATGATGGAACCTCTTTATTAAGACTCCCTCTAAATTGTGACCAACAAAAATTTTCACCGACCCTTTCATATCCGAACTACTGAGTGTCCACCACCGTATTAAGACATTTCATGGGCAGGGCCTGTATTCACGTTGAGATAGCATGAGACTTAGCATGATGCTAACTTAGAAGCTCTTCCAATATCCTATAGGATTTAATAGGACTTTTGGAAGAGCTTCTAAGTTAGCATGATGCTAAGTCTCATGCTATCTCAACGTGAATACAGGCCCTGGTTTCTCAGTCTTAAAAGGGATGTTCCACTGTATCAGAAATAAGCAAGAACTTTGCAGTTGACCGTTGCTATTCTTGAAAATGTGGCAAGGTGCAGGTGATGCCTTGCCCAGGAGATATCCCAACTCTTTCAGCTACGAGGACTTCAGGACGGTTACTTGGGATGGTCCCCAAGCCCCCCCCCCCCCCCCCCCCCCCCCTCTGGCTGCATCAATTAGTACCAGTGTAATGCCTCTTAGTTTCTTTTTCTTCCTCGATCACTCAAGTCTTGTCATATGAGCGCAGATGCGTCATGCTGCCGTTATGCGCCTAAGAAATGTCCCATCTTTGGCTGGGGAAAATCTTTGTAAGAGTTTCTAGTAAAAAAAAAAGCAGGAGAATGGACCAGTAAGGCAGAAATATACATTGGATGACACCAAACAAAGGGAAAAGTTCAAGGTCGTGTTTGGATAGGCAGGGCGCCATCTCTTTGAAACAGAAAAGGCGCCGTGCCATTCCGTTTGGATAGATTCAAAACTTCGGGTTTCGTCACGGAACCTATGACAACGACAAAAAAAGCTGCCGTGCCGTCGGGAAAACGTGGATGTGGATTTCCAGCTTAATAAGCAACAGATGTATAAAGTGTACCAAAAGGCGCATGTCCATTAAGTTGCTCATTTATAATGAGCCGAACCAGAGAAAACATTTTATTGACTAGCAGACAAAAGCAGACTGCTTCATGAGGTCCAAGCCGCTTGTCACATTTTTTCCACGATGGAGGATACAAAGAAAGGGAGGAAGAAACCAGAAGCTGACCGAATGGACAAAAGAAGACATAGAAAGAAGAACAGATGGGGGGACAAGGAACTGTAAAAGGACAGAGTCAAAGATTCTAAAAGGGTAAGATGGACTACTTAAGAGTTACAGCGAACCGGACTGATAGAGTTATCGTTAGTGGGGTAGTTATACACCATTCACAGCGGCGGCTATCCAAAAACTCAGACTGGAATTTGAACGGAGAATTCAACTGGCCTATCGACGTGTAAATGTGTCACGTTTAAAAGGGACATAACCAGTGTTTCTGTCCTCACTAGGCCTACTCTGGAAGACTAGGCGTTGCCTAAAATCTTTATCCTTGAAAAATAAAGTTTTCAAGTTACTCATATAGGGAAAAGAGACTGGATGCTTGTCTTCCCCTATACAGTCTTTGACAGAGTGGAATGGACGGGAGGAAAAGTGTTGATCCAGCCCTGTGAAAAACAATGGACAGCGGGGCGTGAACAATGCCGTGAACAATGCTGCGACGCCGTGGGCAGGCAGGGTCTGTGGAAGGTGGGGGGGGGGGGGGGGGAGAGAAAAGCCCACGGGCCTGAAACATGGAAACCACTGGAGCTGAACTCTGGACGCCATGCTATGCGTTACACACACACACACACACACACACACACACACACTCTCTCTCTCGTTTATTCTGGACATCGTTGCCATTGTCATTACACAGTACAGCACCTTCACACTCCCACTTCCTCCGCCCCCCCTCCCCATCTCCTCTCCCTTCATAGCAGACATTGCTAGCATTGGTCGAGAGAAAAGCAATGGCGCGTGCTATGCTTCTGTGACCTGCAGCTGGTCACTTACCACATAATTATTGATATACCCCCCCTCTTCCACGGTACCACCCCCCCCCCTCCCCCCACTCTACTCCTTTTCTCTATGTGTCCATTGTCTGTGTGGGGGGTACCTATTTATTATACCCCGATGTCAGGTAGTCAGTAGAAGAGACAATGTAGGTCATACGTCCGTCTTTTATTGTTACAATCATCCGACCAATGTGGATCTTTTATCCATCTGTAAGCCATTCAGGCATCATAATACTATGAAATCCAATCCCCTGAAAACCATGGCGGGGACACACACCTTCTCTCCCCCCCCCCTCGCCCCCGCCCCCCCTCTCTCTCTCTCTCTCATATGCACATTTGAATCTGTAAGGTACCCAAACCACACACGCACACACATTTGAACTCGTAAGGTACCCAAACTTCACAGGAGCTTAACACAAAGTTTATGTGACAATCAAGCATCTCCGTGCTCAGTCTCCCTCGACCAACGAGAACCACTGTTCTTTTTATTTACTTTTGCCACCATAGTCGCACACTGCGTGTGGTCTTTGGGCAAAAGTGACGCCTACCTAAGGAACCTAGAAGCCAAAGCTTGCTACCTGTACTTGAACGGGGAAAACAGAAACAGCCCAGGGGGTTGGGGCCAAGCCCTGCAACAAGACCTCAGGCCGCAAGACATTAGCTTCAGGCAAATATATATACCATTCACCGAACAAAAGTTTAAGTGATTATGTGCAGCGGTTCGCAAGATACTGTAGAGAGCGACAAAAGGATGAGACACGAATCATCATATAGTAAAAAGCCAAGTGTGTGTGTGTGTGTGTGTGTGTGTGTGTGTGTGTGTGTGTGGTTTGTGTGTGTTTGTGTGTGTATGTGTATGTGTGTGTGTGTGTGTGTGTGTGTGTGTGTATGTCTGTTTGAAACACAAAACGGGCCTTATAACTCCCGCCGTTTTTCGACCGAATCGCTTCAAATTTGCTGTGAGCCCTGACGGGGCGATGGCAACGGCAACCGAGGCGGCCGTGTCATTTGCGCCTCTCGGCGTCAGTATCTCCGGTAGTTCTGGGCCGATTTCCTTCGCATTTGGCAGGTAGATGACCATGGACGGTGACTATCGGTGTGCCAAACCGGAAGCGAATTGATTCATAAACGCGCGCGGCCGTAGACGCCGCTTCATTCTTTTTACAAATAACTCCGCCGTTTCTTAACCCGAATCGCTTCAAATTTGCTGTCAGGCTTGCTGTGGCCAGGGCAAAGCCTGGCAGCAAATTTGAAGAAAATCGGGAGAGCGCGTCACTTTCAGAGCAACGCCAACAAGAAACGGGGCCTTATCACCGACCGGCCTCTCGGACGTCCGTATCCTCCGGTATTTCTGGGGCGATATTGTTCGAAGTTTTTGAGTACGGTAGATGACCTGGGACAGTGACTTTCTGTGTACCAAACTGGGAGCGAATCGATTAAATAAACGCGCGCTATATACGCCGCTTCACTTTTTCACAAACCGCGGCATAACCAGACCCGATATTGACTTTTGGATTGAGATTTGGAACGTGCGTGACCAGGGATGGTGACAATCTTGGTGCAAAATTTCAACAGCGTCCGTTCATAAACCACGCGCGATATGCATCGAATTTAAAATTTCGCCCCCCCCCCCCCCCCCCGATTTCGGAGAAATGGGATTCGTCCAAACGTGCTATTATTAAGATAATTCATCCTATCTATTTCAAGCCCCACTTATCCCCGCTCGCATGGCAACTAACACTTTACCCACAAGGCGCACGAAGCGTGAGCGTGAGGGGGGGGGGGGGGGGGTGCGAATATGGGGTTGGTAGACCTCCCACCCCCCCTAGGGATACAGGGAGGGCGGGATGTCGTTCCGTCACAAATGTTCCCCCACCTTCTGGAAGTTCTGTGCTTTATAACTACCTCTAATCTGTCAGTCCCTTTCATTCTGCCTTTTCCCTTTGCATGCTGTTATCTACTATCGTTCTGCCTTTCCGGTTCATTCTCCTGCCTTTTTTTTTTCAAGAAATACTTTCAAAAGATTTCCTCTAGCCGAAGTCAGACATGCTGGGCCTAATTATTATTCCTTACGCGCATAACAGCAGCATGATGCATCTACTTTCATAATTGACAGGAAACATGCCTGAAGAATAAGAAGAAGAAGAACGAAGAAGAAGAACAACTCTCTCTCTATAGCCTGAGTTGAAAAAAAAGTGATTTTAGCAGGGGGATAGGGGGGTGCGCGTGTGCGCGCTGTCAAAGTTTAAATAATTATGAAACACTTTCTGGTATAGGTCAAGATGTGCCAACCCCCTACATTTCTCGGTTAATCTCTGTCTCTCTCTCTCTGTGTCTGTGTCTTGTCTCTGTGCCTGCTCCGCGGGCGGAGGACGTTAAACAAAATTTCACTCATCCAACCGGAACAGCAGTTGTCCTCTTTGCTCTTTGTCTGTCTTTCTGTCTGTCTGTCTCGCTAGGTACTCTTTTCTTCGAATTTGGAAGGTAGATGACCGGGGACGGTGACGATCCCTGTGCCAAACCGGTGGGGTGGTGGGGGGTGGGTGGGTGGGGGGGGTGTGTGTGTGTGTGTGGGGGGGGGGGGGGGGCAGTGGAGATTACAACGGGATGAGACTACACGTATCTGTATTATTAAAAAATAGGGACTTTACTGGTTTAGCACTGCTTCCGGGCATTGCCTCCTGTATTGTTCCCACAATCTTTGTATTTACAAATGCCCCACATGCTGAAAGGCCGAACTAAGTAGGCTTTCAGTTCGTTTTCTTTTTTTGTCCTTTGCAGATCTACGATCGCAAAGGAGTATGTTTTCGTTCGGGTTTGTTTCCTTTTTTTGTTCGTTTCTTTGTTGTGCTTTTCTGTCTGTCCCAAGGATCTCCTGAACCGCTTAACCGAATCGCTTCAAATTTTGTGTGGTGGTGTGTCCCAATATTAAAAAATCGGACTTTACTGGTTTACGCACTGCCTCCAGGCATTGCCTCCAGTATTGTTCCCACAATCTTTGTATTTACAAATGCCCAAAAGCCGAAATGGCCGAAGAGGGCGTAAAACCCTGTAGGGGGCGGGGGTGGGGGTGTGTGGGCGGTGGATGGTTGGTGAGGGAGAAGAATTAATGTTTTTGTTCTTTTTGTTGTGGGTTCGAGATTTACCAAAACGGACACTACAAAGGTTGAACCACAGATTAAGAAACTCTCTGGTTGAACCAAGTAGGCTTTCAGTTCGTTTTTCTTTTTAGTCCTTTGCCAATCTACGAACGATCGCAAAGGAGTATGTTTTCGTTCAGGTTTGTTTCCTTTTTTTGTTTGTTGTTCTTTTCTGTCTGTCCTAAGGATCTCCCGAACCGCTTGACTGAATCACTTCAAATTTTGTGTGGTGGTGTGTCACTATGAGAGGAAGGCATCAGCACAAAAACTTTTTGCCGCTCCTGACCTTGACCTTGGCGTATGAACTTGAAAACCGAAAATCGTTAAGGGGCCATAACTTCCACACCGCAGGTCCTAGAGTCTTGAAACTTGGCATGTAGGTACTTTCGCTTATGGCTGTTCTGATGATGGCGTACCAATGAAGGTCAAGGTCAAGGTCAGGGAGTTTCGGTACGCCTTGAAAGTGGTAGGGGTCTAATAATTGTTTTTTTCTGTCCCACGCATATCTTCCGAACCGCTTCACCAAATTGTTTCCAATTCGCCGAGCTACTCCGAAATCGGAATGTGTCGGTTGTACACATACATAAAAACGCATCAAAACAGCACGTAACTACATCAAAACAGCACGTAACTGAATAGTTTTTTTTATATATATAGCCTTGGGGTTCGGACCCGTGATTTGAGCGCGCGCGATCATGCGCACACGAGCGCACAGAAAAATTCATGACAACTGTGTTATAGACCATTCATCAAGAAATGTTGTGAAAAAAACCTTCATTAAAATACATGCAAAACTTCGCGAGATATTAGCGATTATGTGTTTTATGCGTGACCTTCACCTTGATGTAAAACTAAATACATCAGTGGATAGCTTGCATCTTGGCAAACTAGTATACCAAATTTGATGATGATACACTGAATAGTTTTTTGAGAAAAACGGACGAATAGCCGGACGGACGGAGGCACGCCGGACGGACATCGGACGGAGGCACGACGGACGGACCAGACAAAAACAATAGTTCCCGATCCTTCGGCTCGGGGACTAATAAAGGAGGGGAAAGTAGGAACAAAGGAGCTAGACATTGTTTGCTTGTGTTTAACTGATTCCATTTTAAAGTGGTGATGGTGTTTTTCGATTTACCCGCCCCCCCCCCCCCCCCCCCCCCCCCCCACAAAAAAGGTGTTTTATAAACAAACACGTAAGAGAGGGAAAGAGACCCGAACAGGAAAAAACTACGACAGAGGAGACAGAAATGAGCCGAATGTGAGGGAGACAGACATAATGTCTCAAGAATGGTGCAGGACGGAAAACTGTCAAGACAAACAAGAGCGTGAAAACGCGAGATCAACCAGCCGCGTAACAGCATTTTCGGATCCAGTGACCTTGAAGGAACAAACGGACAAACACCCCTGAAACTAAAGTCCGATCAAACAGTCTACAACCTGCGCAATCTTACACACAAAATAGCTAGAGAAAAAGCAGGTGTGCCCGACAGTATTTTCTGCTCCAGTGACACTTGACCTGTGACCTTAATTTTCGAAACTGGCCTAGATATTATAAATACCGATCCGCATGCAAAATTTGAGGCCCCACCGTTCAAACTAGATTCCCACCGTTCAAACGCCATCTCGTTCACACAGTCAGATAAAGAGTCAGATAGGAACAAACAGATAGCCGTGGAAAACATTAACCAGCCTTTTCGCACTCGCGGCTGTCGTAAACAACAGAAATGGAAACCAAGCTGTCCTTGAGAACAGGCTGGGTGGGAATGGACCCGGTGGGGAGGAGGTGCAGGTGGAGGGTGGGGGGGGGGGGAGGGGTAAGGCGCCATGGATGAAGCGATCGGCTGGAACTCGCTCTTCTCTTCCACAAACCTCTCCAGCAGCAGTTGAAGCCCAACGGTCTTGCGGTCCAACGGAGCGGAGTCATGGGATCGAGGGGAGGTATACGGGCGGCCTGCCTTCTGTAATCGCATCATTACGCCTGTAATGGGCCCCCTGGGTCCAGGCTTTGTGCCTGAGCAAACTGTCAAACACACCTCGGGCTTCCCAAAACACCCAGGGACTGTCCTCCATTTGTTTCTCTCTTTGTGGAGAAAGAAAAAAGAACCCTGCTAGTAGAACTCGCTCCACTCTCTTTTCATCTGTAGTGCGTTTCTAGCCGCCTTCCAATTGTCCCCGGTGCTTGTTTCCACCAGGCAACTTCCCCGCCTCTGTTATTTTATCGAGTCAAGGGTCTCTGCTGGATCTTGAGCCATTACCAGGCGAGATGACAGGGTTGCCTGAGGAACGAACATCCCTTTTCAAGAGGATGAAAACCAAGCGACACGATACCTTATATCAATTGTTGTGCTTATGCAAACAAACAAACAAACAAAAACACACAAAATGACAGAAAGAAATAAAAAAACCCCCAGCAATAATAATAAAATAATAATTAATAACATTTATATGGCACAGTATCCTGTCAACAGCTCAAAGCGCCTTACAGATACAGCGCATATACACAACACACATGAACATGATAATACAGGCACGTAATACTACAACTATTTAAATACACAATAGAATACCAGAACATACAGATCATATAAGATACATATAAATACACACATGCACAACAAGAGATAATAACAGAAGCAAACAGAAGAAAAAATGAAAACACACGCACTCGCTAGCTTAAGGCCAACATATTGACGTCGTTAAAAAATAATAATTACTTGTGGTCGTATAAAAAGAAATACAGTACACAAAAAATATATTATTAATTAAAACGCAAGTCACGG
>JAGGCT020001468.1:0-25000 GCA_017654935.2 Phymorhynchus buccinoides
CTCTCTCTCTCTCTCTCTCTCTCTCTCTCCCTCTCTCTCTCTCTCTCTCTCCCCCCCTGTTTGGCTTAAAAATTCAACAGAAGGAAACAAAAAAGAAGAAGAAACGACCTATTCATTCCAACTTAAAAGATATGACCTCTTCGTCCCGACATAAATAAATAGAGAGAGAGAGAGAGAGAGAGAGAGAGAGAGAGAGAGAGAGAGATTGTAAAAACTATTGATTCTTATCTTCGAATTGTTATCCAGAGTATTTGTGTTGCCAATACTAAAAATCTCTCCATTACCCTACATACATTACTCTTTCCCCTTCTCCAACATTTTAAAGACCTGCATTACCAAGATCACCAATTAATTGCGCATGATTATTTGAAAATCATTCAATTGTGTCTATCTGAGTATGTAGCCTTAGCCTACATCGCCTGGTTTCCGCAATTATGATCTTAGAACTTAAACTTCACATGACCATAAAATTAAAAACAAACAAACAGAAAGGCTATTTCGAATTCTGTATCTTTATAAACGATGTTGGCTCTATCTTCTGAAACAGAAAACTCAAGTTTTGAAGAAAACAAACAAAAACTCGAGACAAACTCAAACTCCTTTGCGGATCTGATGATCTGGCAAAGGACAAGGACTCCCCATTATGTCTAGTTTTCCCATGGACCATTTCAATGGGCACAATTGATGACTACAACGGGCACAATTTATGACTACAACGGGCACAATTGACACGGACGCAATTGAATATAGGGGTAATTAAAATAGGCGCAATTCAGATGCACCGATTACCAAAGGCAGTTTTTGTTTACTCAAGTATTGTTCACGCAATCAAAGGAATGAGGAGGGAGATTTAACAATTAGCAACTCCTTCGTCCACTCAACAGTGCAGGTGTACGTTATTCAGTTCAGATTATAAATCAAGCCTACCAAAGGGGAAGGATATAACCCACCACAGTTCCATAAAATGAAACAAATAATAACAAATGGGTTAATTTATAACATTTGTTTTATCAACAGGCTTTGATGGGCGTATTTCATTGAATACACTCTCCTCAGTGACTACCTACTCACCCAACACAGAGGTTCGATCAATATGTTCGAGTGACCCTTTTATCTGTCTGTAGATAGCACCTTTTTGAAGGATTTTCCGACTGAGAAGTTTCATTGTTGGGTGTATACCATATCAAACACAGGGTACTGTAGCTGTTGCCTTATCGGTATGTATATCAGTAATGTTAGCTCCATTATCACGTCAGTGTGAAAGCAAAGCAGGAAACTGGATATCAGTGTATGAACATTCCATCGTGTACTTAAGTGCTATTGAACAGATAATTTCAAATACGACGAACAAGAAGCAGAAGATATCAGCCCCATAGAGTAATAGAGTAAAGGAAAGTAATGAAAATTACCGCGGGCTGCCCCCCCCCCCCCCCCTTTCTTTAAAATCCTGATGCCAAAATTATGTCCATTCTTAATAATAATGAGGAACATTTATATAGCGCCCATCCTGCTATGTAGGCTACAGGGCGCTTTACACAGAATTGAAATGGAATAAAGACATGAAACAAAAATCCAATAACATGAGCAGACAAAACAATACTGGTCAGACTTCGTTTGGCCGGTAAAAATGCACATAACAATCAGCAACAACAACTGTGACTACTACTACTACTACTACTACTACTACTACTACTACTACTACTACTACTACTACTACTACTACTACTACTACTACTACTACTACTACTACTACTACTACTACTTATAATAGGCCTAATAGTAATACAAGTATGCATTGTCACACAATTCGCAAGCATGAAATAACAGTATATATTCACAACAAAATACATAAACAACACACACACACAAACATCACACACACACACATACACACACAGACACACACACACACACACACACACACAAACGCTCGCGCACACGCACACACGCACACACACACGCACGCACACGCACACACACGCACACGCACGCACACACACACACACACACACACACACACACACACACACACACACACACACACAACCACAACACACACACTCCATGTAGGGCCTACATGAACGCATCACACACACACACAACACAAACATGTGCATGCACACATACAACACATACAACACACACACACACACACACACACACACACACACACACACACACACACACACACACACACACACACACCGTGCATACATAGGGCCCTACATGAACGCATCACACACACACACACAACACAAACATGTGCATGCACACATACAACACATACAACACACACACACAAGTACAAGTACGAGACCTATCAAATACTGTCCCCTTATTGTTTTCTTCTCCCACCCACCCCCTCCCCACATGCTTTATGTGATTTTTTTTTAAAATCTGTTGTTCCCCAATTCTGCTTCTACGTTCTTTCCCACCCAACCACTTTCACAACCTTGAAGGCAAAACAGCACACACAACACACAGAAAATCAATTATATTTTAGAATTCGCTGATGTGAATTCATTTGATTGAAATTGGAAGCCCTCATTTTAAACCCTTTCATCGCCACTGTCGCCTCTTGGCACCACAATGATTTAACACCCATGTCACTGAAAGGCATCAAATGAGGGTATGCTAACCAATGACCTTATGTTCTTAATTTTGGGAGGTAAGGGCAGACCCTATTTTATGCATGTCACAAAGGAATCCCCAATATTGCAGACATAATCTTTTCTCTACCCAGGTAAGGTTATTGGCAAATTTTGGCTTAAAAATGGCTGGCATTGAAAGGGTTGGTGTCATTATCTTTTGAGGGCCTGCATGGTTCAGTCCGATTTCACTGGTCCATACTTTGTCCTCAAGGGTAGGGTTACCTTTGATCCATATTCTATGCCACAGTTTTAATTTTGAAATGGAAAATCGTGGTTGTGTATGAGTGTGTTGTGTGTGTTCTGTGTGGGTATATCTGCTTGCATGTGTATGAGTGTATGCGTGCGCAGGAGAGATTGTGTTCGCTAGAGGGGGGGGGGGGGGGGAGGAGTGTGTGTGAGTATGTGTCTGTGAGTGTGAGTACACGTGAGTGCTTTGTGTATGTGAGTGCGTGCGCGTGTGTGTGTATGTGTGTGCGCGTGTTTGTACAAGTGTATGCTTGAGTAAGTTTGTGTGCGTTTCAGTGATAATGTGTTTTCTGTGTGTTTGATGAAATGTGTGTGGGTATGTGTGTGTACGTCTGTGTGCAAGAACGCGTTCACGCTCGTGCGTGCACGTACGTGTGTGTGTGTCTGTTTTGCGTGTGTGTCTGTTGTGCGTGTGTGTGCGTGTGTGAGTGTTTCAATACTGATTGTAAAGCGCTTTGTGCTCGATGAAAAGCGCTATGTAAATATCCGTTTATTATTATTATTATTATTAATTGTTAATATGTTGTGAACGACAGTGAATCCCAGACTTGGAGGCATTTGCACTGGCTATTACTAGTACTGCAGGAAAGGGATTATTTGGCCTTTAGGGACCTTCCTCAACACCAGCTGTCTAAAATGTCTTTGGCCAGGAGAGTGGGGATACTTTGTGCAAGACTTCTTTACTTTACTTATAACATAACCAGGAATAGCATTGGACACTACGACCAACTATGACAACACTTCCTGATCAACATTGAATCTTTACTGTACTTACATGTGTGTGTGTGTGTGTGTAAAGTCAAGTCAAGTCACAATTTTATTTAAAGAAGGACATTGAATAAGCAAACATACTTGCTTTTTTCCATCAAGCCATCTATGAACAGAAGCATAAACCAAGCATACATGCACGAAATGGGGCTAGGAGACATTAAAACCAATTTTAGGATATTCATTACATATTTAACTGTTGACTATTCGAAAGATGCAGTTTGAGTCTTGTCTTGAAATAGTTCCTGTTTTTTATTTTCTTTAGAGTGTTCCACAAGATTCCACCAGAGTATAGGAAGCTAGATTTGTAGAGGTTATTTCTAGGTCTAGGAAAAGATAACAAATGATTATGTCTGTGAAGACTGACTTTGAATGAATCTATGAGTTTTTTCGGAGCATTTCCGGGTTTGTTTGTTTTTGTGTGTGTTTGTGCGTGCGTGTTTTTTTATAATAAAATATTGGTTTGCTTTTGTTTTAACCCCATAATGTCTCTACTTCATTGTGATGGTAGGATTTGGGACAAATAAATGAGTTCAGAGTTTTAAAAAATAAAGCTTTTTATTTGTTTATTTATTTATTTATTTATTTATGCAGATGGAGAGCCCTCCCTATCACAGCAGCAATGGCATCAACACTAGCGGCGGCAGCACAGTTGTCGGAGCAGGAGAAGACTTGGCTTCTTCACGGTCCCTGGCCCAGCAGAACATGGAACTGCGGCGAAAGCTAGAGGAAGAGCACTCCAGCTACAAGAGGAAGCTGCTGTCCTATCAAGAAGGGCAACAGAGACAGGCTCAGCTAGTGCAGAAACTACAGTCTAAGGTGTGTGTGTTTACGTGTGTGTGTGTGTGTGTGTGTGTGTGTGTGTGTGTGTTTGTACGTGTGCCTGCATGTGCGAGCTTGGGTGCGTGTTTATGTGTCAAGTCAAGTCAAAATCATCTTTATTGAGGGTTAAAGAATAAGCTGACAAAGCTTTTTTTCATCCTGCCCTCTGTGTGTGTGTGTGTGTGTGTGTGTGTGTGTGTGTGTGTGTGTGTGTGTGTGTGTGTGTTGTGCGCGCGTGTGGATGTGAGACAGACCAAACAAGTGCATAAACTGCAGTCTAAGGTGTGTGTGTTGTGCGCGCGTGTGGATGCGAGACAGACCCAACAAGTGCAGAAACTAGTCTAAGGTGTGTGTGTGTGTGTGTGTGTGTGTGTGTGAGAGAGAGAGAGAGAGAGAGAGAGCTTGCTTGCGCGCGCGCGTGTGTGTGTTTTGTGTGCGCGTGTGGACGCGAGACATACCCAACAAGTGCACAAACTGTAGTCTAAGGTGTGTGTTTGCACACGTGCGCGCGTGTTTGCTTGTTGAGTGCGCGCATAGTGTGATTATGTATACGCCCTTAAGCTTAAGTCAAAATGATCTTTATTATTATTATCATTATTATTAGTAGTAGTAGTAGTAGTAGTAGTAGTAGTAGTAGTAGTAGTAGTAGTAGTAGTAGTAGTAGTAGTAGTAGTAGTAGTAGTAGGGTTATTTTATTATTGCAATGGAGCCTCCCTTATAAGACCTTCAAAAAGCATCCCAAATCAGGTCTTATTAGGGAGGGGTCTTATAAAGGAGGTAATTTTAATACAAAGAAAGGCAATGTCTCAGAGAAGTAGGTCTTATATGGGAAGGAGTCTCCAGTGTATTGTTATTATTTATTTATTTACTTGACTAGAACGTTGAATAAGTTTTACGGCTTCTTTTTGTCCTGTCCTATTCCCTTCTCCTATTCTCTGTGCTATGTATAGACATTTCGGGTCGAAGGTAAGGCCTAATAATGGAAACAAATAATCTGCTCTTAATAATTTCACTTCAATGTCACCCTCTTTCCAAACTTGTTGACTCTGCAACGTGCGTACCGTTTTCAGCTGATGCAGTACAAAAAGAAGTGTGAGGACCTGGAGTACGCTGTGAGAGAGAAGGATTCGGATCGCCTTCGAAGTTCATATCAGGTTTGGTGGACATTTTGTATCTTTTAAAACCCAGTTCTATGATTATGTAAGGGAATAGTAACTATTCTAAGCCTATATAGGAATTATGGATTGTGGTTTTAATTCGTAATTGTTTGTCTGTATGTTTATCTCGATGTATGTTTGACCGTCTGCATGTCTCTGTGTATCTGTCTGCCAGCCAGTCTACCTGAATGTCTCTCTCTCTCTCTCTCTCTCTCTCTCTCTCTCTCTCTCTCTCTCTCTCTCTCTCTCTCTCTCTCTCTCTCTCTCTCTCTCTCTCTCTCTCTCTCTCTCTCTCTCTCTCTCCCTCCCCCCCCCATGTGTGTGTGTGTGTGTGTGTGTGTGTGTGTGTGTGTGTGAAACTGCGTGTGTATGTTGACAACTAACTGTGCTAGTCACCGGTCTGAACAACTGAACTGATGAACATTAGAAAACTGGTTCTTTGAGCTCTTGGGACGAAGTTCCATATTATTAACAGCCTTTGGATCTGGATTTGTACGTCGAAGGAGCCTATGAAGGCTATAACCTCGACGGAACTGAAACCATTTCGTCAATATTTTGAGGTCAGGCTACCAGTGAATGACTGTGGTTATAGAAATATTTAGTATTATTATTATTATTATGATAATTGATATTATGAATCTTTCAGATGCAGAGCCCCAGTGAAGACAGTGCTAACAGCCGGTTAAAACGCCTGGAGATTGAAAGTGCTAACGACCTGGAGTCTGCTTTGATTAAACTGGAGGAAGAGCAACAGAAGTAAGATAGAGAAAGGCACAGAGAGTCAAAGTCAAAATATTTTAATTGTTTAGGCCTCTGGCCCATTACAATAGGGCAATGGTGGGGGAGGGGACCGAAAATAATAATCGAAATCGATTGCAGAGAGAGTGAGAGAGAGAGAGAGAGAGAGAGAGAGATGGTGCATGCACGTATATGGACACGCGCATGCATGTCAAACATACTTATTTATATACTATTACATTTTTGCCCGCGCCCACCCCCACTTCCAATATTCCCTATCCTTAATTCACCCTTCTTCCTTCTCTGTCTTTCCTCCACTTTATTCTTTTTCATGAACTAAGTCTTCTTTGCGCTTCTGGATGTTAGGGATTTTTCTTGCTGAATTTTATTTTGTTGTCTAGCCCCTAGGATCTTATTAATATATTAAACAAGGGCGTCGCCGAGCGGCAGACATGTCCGTCATCAGCAATGCCACGCACTTGCGACACCCCGTAGAGTGTCACATCCTGACACAAAATTGGAAGGGATTCTGTTTTCTAGTTCACGAGATACAGCTTGAAGAAGAAACATATAGCGCAAAGAAGGAAATTTCGGTTTTCAAGGTCACACTTCAAGGTCAAGGTCAGCATGGTGATAATTTATGCTCGGATGTTTTCTTCTCTAGGGTATACAGTACCACACACAATCTGAAGCGCTTCTGTCAAGTACCAATGTGGAAAATATGGCTTAAAACCCAATGTGTAGACCCCTACCACTTTCAAGGCCTACGGATCGCCCGGACCTTGACCTTGACCTTGATCGGTATGCCACCATCAGAACGGGCATAAGCCAAAGTACCTTCATGCCAAATTTGAAGACTCTAACACTAACGGTGTGGGAGTTATGGCCCCTGAAAGATTTTCGGTTTTCAAGGTCGTACGCCAAGGTCAAGGTCACGACGGCAATATGGTTTGCGCGGATGCCTTCCTCTCATGGTGACACACCAGCACACACAATTTGACGTGATTCTGTCAACCCGTTCGAAAGATATCCTTGGGACAGACAGAAGGAGAAAAAAATGACCCTCCGATTTTCAGGTTCCAGCGATCTTTTTGACCTTGACCTTGACCTTGATCGGTATGCCATCATCAGAACGGGCATACGCCAAACCACCTTCATACCAAGTTTCAACATCCTATGTTGATCGGTGCCCGAGATATGGCTAAAAATAGATTTTCGGTTTTCAAGGTCGTACGTCAAGGTCAAGGTCACGATCTCTTCCTATTAAGGAGGCACACCTTCACACAAAATTTGACGCGATTCGGTCGAGCGGTTCGGGATATATCCTTGGGACAGACAGAAAAAGAAAAAAAATACAAACCAGCCCATCGCAATAGTCCGTCTTGGTGACGGACTAAAAAAAAGACGGAGGGATGAGAGAGTGAATAAGATACGTTATAACAACATCTGAAAAAGAAAAACACTTTTAATCTTGTTTTTATTGACATTATTAGTATAATTATTATTTTTTTGTTTTGCTTTGAGCATTTTAATATGAGGGAAAACGACATGGAAAAAAGTTAAGGTTCAGTTTGTTATTGTCATTATATCATTATATTATGTCTTATTCATTTGTGTCCAGGAACGCAGGGCTAACGCACGTGAACAACATGCTGCGCGATCAACTGGACCAGGCCAACGAGGTCAACCAGCGGCTGACCTCTGAGGTCAACCAGCTGACCAACGACTGGCAACGGGCCAGACAAGAACTGGAAGCCAAAGAGGCCGGATGGAGAGAGGAAGAAAAGGTGGGGAAAAGAGAGAGGGAAAGAGAGAGAGAGAGATAGTGTGTGTGTGTCCTGCTTTCAACAGTTTCCCCATTGTCTTCTTTTTGCTTGTTTGTTTGTCTTTCTTATTTTCTGTGTTTTTAGTCCCCGAGCCGAAGGTTCTGGGAGCTATTGTTTCTGTCTGATCCGTCCGTGCCTCCGGCGTGCCTCCGTCCGTCCATCCGTCCGTCCGGCTATTCGTCCGTTTTTCTCAAAAACTATTCAGTCTATCATCATCAAATTTGGTATACTAGTTTGCCAAGATGCAAGCTATCCACTGATGTATTTAGTTTTACATTAAGGTCAAGGTCGCGCCAGTTACGGGGTTCAAACCCCAAAACACATAATCGCTAATATCTCGCGAAGTTTTGCATGTAGGCCTATTTCAATGCAGTTTTTTTTCACAACATTTCTTGATGAATGGTCTATAACACAGTTGTCATGAATTTTTCTGTGCGCTCGTGTGCGCATGATCGCGCGCGCTCAAATCACGGGTCCGAACCCTAAGGCTATATATAAAAAAACTATTCGGTTTCGTGCTGTTTTCATGCGTTTGTATGTAGTTACGTGCTGTTTTGATGCGTTTTTATGTATGTGTACAGCCGACACATTCCAATTTCGGAGTAGCTCGGCGATGCTGCGAGGGGACTTTGCAGCCGCTCGGCGATACACTTGTTCCTTCTTTCTTTCTGTGTCTTATTCGTGGGTTTTATTTCACTGCTTTTTCTTTCTGTCCATCTTTGTTGCCACTCTTCGTGTTCTTGTTCTTTTCTTCTTTTTTGTTTGTTACCTTCTTTATTTGTTTCTCTTTTGTACCTTCTTCCTTTATCGTCTTCATAGCTTTTTCATTTCAGTCTGTCTTTTCTCTCTTTTTTCTGCTAAGTATGGTTTATTTTTATTTTTCTGTGTGCGCGCACATGCACACATACACACACAACATACACACACACACACACACACACACACGCACGCACGCACGCACGGACACACACACACCACACACGCCAAACGCGCGCACACGCACGCACACGCACACGCACACACACACACACACACACACACTCTCTCTCTCTCTCTCTCTTTCTCTCTCTCTCTCTCTCCCTCTCTCTCTCTCTCTCTCTCTCTCTCTCTCTCTCTCTCTCTCTCTCACACACGCACACACACGCGCACACGCACACGCACACACACACACACACGCACACGCACACGCACGCACACACACACACACACACACACACACACACCAAACACGCAATTCTACATGTAATCTCCTATTCTGCTATTCGCCCACACACCCTCCTCACTCTGTGCTCCCCCCAAAAAAATCGGGTAGGCGCTGCACTTGCAGCGACGCGCTCTCCGAAGGAGAGCAGCCCGAATTTCACAGAGATAAGTCGCTGTGACTAGAATATACCAAATACTAAAAATATATATATATTCTTTCAGACTTTCAACGACTACTTCAGCAACGAGCACGGTCGCTTGCTAGCTCTGTGGCGGGCCGTGGTGGCGTTCAGGAGACAGTTCTCTGAAATGAAGACGGCCACGGAGCGAGACCTGTCCAACGTTCGCACCGACGTCACCAAGACAGGCCGCAACATGCAGTCAGCCTGCCTCAACCTGGCCGCCAAAATGAGGACTGATAGTCAGGAGCAGGTTGGGGGTCCAGTTAAAACGTTTTTTTCTGTCTATCTGTCTGTCTGTCTCTGTCTGTCTGTCTCTCTGTCTCTCTCTCTCTCTCTCTCTCTCTCTCTCTCTCTCTCTCTCTCTCTCTCTCTCTCTTCTCTCTCTCTCTCTCTCTCAAGTGTCTCTCTCTCTCTCTCTCTCTCTCTCTCTCTCTCTCTCTCTCTCTCTCTCTCTCTCTCTCTCTCTCTCTCTCTCTCTCTCTTTCCTTTCTCAATCGCAATCCTTGCGTAATAAAAGTTGTCAAGTCTCTCTCTCTCTCTCTCTCTCTCTCTCTCTCTCTCTCTCTCTCTCTCTCTCTCTCTCTCTCTCTCTCTCTCTCTCTCTCTCTCTCTCTCTCTCTCTCTCTCTCTCTCTCTCTAAAAGCATTGGCTGCCCCAAGCCAATACACACACACACTCTCTCTCTCTCTCTCTCTCTCTCTCTCTAAAAGCATTGGCTGCCCCAAGCCAATACACTCTCTCTCTCTCTCTCTCTCTCTCTCTCTCTCTCTCTCTCTCTCTCTCTCTCAGTATTGGCCACCCCAAATCAATACTCTTACCGGTGTAAAATAAAGGTTATCTCTCTCTCTCTCTCTCTCTCTCTCTCTCTCTCTCTCTCTCTCTCTCTCTCTCTCTCTCTCTCTCTCTCTCTCTCTCTCTCTCCTCTCCCCCCCTCTCTCTCTCACTCTCTCTGATCTTCGAATTTGTACTTGTTTATGTAAGACTATCATATTTTCTTGATGCCCCTTTTCCTTTTGTAGACTTTATAAATCGTGTCTCCACTTCCCCAGTCATCCCTCTTCATTGTATTGTGGCCCTTGGTAAATCTTCCCGTGTTCCGCGTTCCCTCTTTCACTCTCTGTATGTATGTGTGTGTGACTGTGTGTGCGCGAGTGCATGTGTATAAATATTTGTTTTATTATTTTTAGACCCGTTTCAGAAATTCTTTGTCACAAGACAGCCCCTGTGTCCTTTAATATTGTACAAACAAGTAATTTGTGCCTTGAACAGCAGTTTACATCATACAATGCGACATCTTTCTGAAAAGCATTTACATCGAAGACTATAAATAGAATGATGTATAGTGGACGATTGAAAGTTGAGAGGGCAGAAACTGAAGATGTAATATGTGTGATTGTGTATTGTATTAACCTGTGTTTCTGTATCCTCGAAGTGGGTCTTCATATACACAGTTCCGTCACTTCTGTACACTTAATCTTTTGGATTGCCCAACTGTTTCAGGTATTTTTCGATCGTGAGCACAGTGAAAAGAGCACATTGGAGAAACAGCTGCAGAGCCGCTCTCGAGAGCTGTCCGAGCTGCAGGAGAGATACAATTCTTCCAGCTCAGAATGGGGAACCAGGTAATCATAAGGGAGCTAAATTATGCTCAGTTCAGTGTGTTCTGTACGTTCTGTAGCTTCCCTTGTCAGTGTGGGCCTGAGTGAAGATTCCCGCTGTAATTATAGTATGGCGTGTGTATGCGCTCTGTGTGTGCTCTTTCTCTCTCTCTGTGTCTGTGTGTGTGGTCACTCTCTCTCTCTGTGCTCTCTTTGTGTGTGTGTGTGTGTGTGTGTGTGTGTGTGTGCGAGTGCTTCCTGCAATGCGCAAGGCGATCTCCATATCATTATTTAATTTGTCCTGTACTTGGATACTGAATTTCTTCCTTTCTTTTTCGGAAGCTCCAGTACTATACCTATTTATATATGTATATTACTGTCCCATCTTTCAGGGTAAACGAGCTGACCATGCTCAACGAGAAACTGAAGATCCAGCTGGAAGAACGCGACAAGAGCATCACCACGTTGCAAGCAAACCTCTCCAGCCTGGAAGCCCGAGTCCGCGACTACGAAGCCCCGGAAACCGACACGGCTCGCGAAGCCAGAGAGGAAACGGAAGTCATCCACCTGGCACTACGCAACATCGCCGAAGCCGTCATCAACGACGCGGATTCAACGCGGCTGGATGAAGACGGAGGGGAGGATGTGGTTTCCTTGAAGCGATCCATTTCGCCGTACCGCCCACGCTCCATTTCCCCGACTGGTCGTAACCGATCGCCTTTGAGGAAGAGGTCACCATCGCCCAAAGTCAGGTCAAGGTCGCCCGCTTTCGCCGACGCGACGTTCTCAGCCGTGCAGGCTGCGCTTGGAAAACGACAGATGCAGGTGAAAGGAGTGTGACATTTGTTTTTATCTTGTTAAGCAGAACTCAAACCATGGCAGTTACTGACTAATTTTCAGTTGCATTGTGCTATGTTTAAAACGAAATAGCAAATTGTAGGAAATAAAGGTTTTACGCCCTCTTTGGCCTTTCGGCCATGTGGGGCATTATAGCAAATTGTAAATCAATCTATGCCTATTTATAGTTTTTTTCCCTTTTGTTTTATCTTTATTTCTTCAATGAAATTGTTTCCGTCTTTCTCGGTTTTCTGATTATATGTAAGTAGCATAACTACAAACCTTATGACAGCTTCTGATCAAATGTTATGAGGGTTAGTGGAACATGAAAACATTCCTGTCTCTTCATATCTTATCTTATCTGATCTCCTTTAAAAGGAAGACATACAGACAGGCAGGCAGGTTGATTAACGGACCGACCAATCAAAATACAGATATACTGAGAAACAGACCTTTTACAAACATCTATATGGCATTTATTTAAGTTCTAAGCGCTCTACAAGCACTAATTACTCGTTCCGCATGATGCGATGGCAATCAGGTGACGGACCTGCGTGCCAAGCTGATCGCCTCCAGAGACCAGATGGGCAGCCTGCGTAAATGTCTGGATGATGCGGAGAACGAGAAACGACGTCTGGAGCACTTGATCATGAACCTCAAAGAAGACGTTGAAGTGGCGTGAGTAATCAATGATATATATTGTTTAGCTTTCATAGATTTGCATTCTTCTCACACACATTCTTGCATCCTTTCACAGATTTAGGCATGCCCAGACACCATAAGATCTTGCTTGATATCAAGAAGACGACAATCGTTCATCTCGAACACAGGCACGGTCAGGTTTACCCTGATGCTGCGTGAAGTTAAGCCTTCTTTGACTGTTTTGTTTTTCTTTCCCATCTCTGTACCCCTACCCCACCCCTACATATTTCCCCAAGTCTCCTCCCCATGCGACCAGTAACTAAGCTGAAATAGTTCTGGCATTCACCTTTCTAGCCTATGAATTTCATAATAAAGACACAATACTGATCGAATCGGGTGTTAGTAGCATGCAAAGGGCAGAAAGACGTAGGCTTATTCACACCACTTGATTTTCTACTTTTGCACCCTAGCCGTCGAATTAACCCAACTTACCAGAGTTTCGTTTCTAACAATCTCTGAACTTGTGATCTTTTATTGTCGACGTTGCAATGAAAATTAAAGGCACATTGTCTGTGATTTTGTGAAACAAATTGTAGAACGATTTGTGACAGTGTTTAGCTGTCAAGGATTAAGGATCGTCTACTTCAACTTCAACTTTGTTTTATTTTGTCCTCAGAATTAAAAAGTCAGGTTTAAATAGTCAGAGTAATGATGACATATAAATTATGATTAATATAAGAAAGAGATGAATATTAAACTGACAAAATTCAAATTCAAAATTACTTTATTATCTCACAAAGGAGAAATTTCGTCCAGGTGCTGTACAACAGAAACACTGAAATTCAGCATGCATAAATGTAAGCACAATTTTGGATGACAAGTCACATAAGAATGACAAAGATGAATGAGTATTATAAAGATGAATAAAATGCATAAGGATATTGACATTTGGCATGCATGAGTATAAAATATATATTTTAAGATGGATGCATACAACATAAGAATTAAGGTAGAACTTTCAACACGAGCAGACATTCAAAAGGATCATGAGTTTAAGAGGTGGTTGGATCTGGGGATGAAACTTTTCTGTGCTCTGGCGTTAACTTTGAAAGACTTGTAGCGGCGTCCCGAAGGTAATAGTCAAGACTTTTGCTCGTCCACAGAACACGTGAAAAGGACGACTCCTCTCGCGATCGTGACCGCATCAAAAACGCCCTGAGCGTGACGGGGTCGGAGAAATCTCAGCTGGAGCGAGTGCGACACGAGCTGAACGGGCAGATAGAGGAGCTGCAGGTGGAGATTGAGAAGCTGCGGGCAGCCAACAGCGAGGTCCATCGGCAGAGAGACGCACTGGAGGACGAAAAGGAGGACATTGAGAAAGACAAGCTGCGGCAAGTGAAAGAAAATGAAAGATGGTGAGTAGATGGTCTACTGAGAGAGAGAGAGAGAGAGAGTGTGTGTGTGTGCGTGTGTGTGCGTGTGACAGTGTGATGGAGGGAGTGACATCTATGCATGTATAGATTTCAATCAATCAATCTGTTTATTGGCTTCATAACTAGAATAATTCATCTTGTGGGTGGGGATAAAAACATATAAACTAACACACGCATTAACAGCATATAAAATGAACAGATACTCTTAGACAAGCCACGCTCTCTTCAAAACATCTGCATCTACACACACGCATACATGTACGCGTATGCACACACACACACACACACACACACACACACACACACACACACACACACACACACACACACACACACACACACACACACACACACACACACACACACACACACACACACACACACACACACACACACACACACACACACAGTGTTAAAGTTAACTGACATAAAATAATAACCAAGATAATATGATAATTGAAAACCACAGAAGTTCAATAAAAAACAAAAACATTAATCGAAACATTAAGGAGAGAAAAAACCCCATCCAGTCATCCAGTGCTTATGAAAACAAGGGCACAGATTTCTTTGGTATGCCAAGGCATGTGATAGACTCTACATACAAAACTCTAAAGCAAAGAGACTTGATGATGCTGTTTTCAGTCGCAGTATGATCGAGCAGCTGGAGAGCAAATCGTCTGGCATTCGGGAAGAGCTGGTGAGCACCAAGGAAGCTCTGAACCGTGCTCTGCTGGACAAAGAAGTGTTGGAAGGGCAGAAGATTGAAGTTGGTAGGTGTTTGTGTATGTGAGTGTACCTGTTTATTTTCGTTTGTTCTTTGAATTATATTAGACAAGTTGATTTGAAAAGATTAACTTCTACAGTATTATATGATGCTTTCTTTAAGATGTCTCTGGTAGAATTGGAAGCAGAGACAGGCCTAACGAAATTAAAGAATGAGGACTAAGGACTGTCTAGTTGCTTTTCCCGTGATCATGAATATACATGTTTTTTGAAGACAAGCTGTGCACAGGTGAGGCCCTGTCTAAGGTGTCTAAAGCTGAAGTGGAAGTCGAGATGATTGAATTAAAGTGTAAGGATGGAACCCTGTCTAGTTTGTTTTTCCTCATGTACACCTGAAGACATAGGCCCATTTTTCTACTAGGCGAAGCAGGCACGGCCAGGTTTACCCTGATCCAAGGTGGAGGTATCTCGGACCGAGCTGGGGATGGAAATCAATAAAGCTTAGACTAAAGACACCAGTGCGTTTATTTTGGTTCTCCTTTTTTTTTAGTGAGTATACACCTGCAGACACTTTTTGTTTTACAGGCGAGGCCTTGTCTAAGGCGGAGGTGTCTCGGACCGAGCTGGAGATGGAAATCAATAACGTTAAGACGAAAGACACCAATCTGTTTATTTTTGTTCTCATTTTCTTACACCAGCAGACACTTTGTTTTACCAAGGCAGAGGTGTCTCGGACCGATCTGGAGATGGAAATCAATAAAGTTAAGACTAAAGACACCAGTCTGTTTATTTGTGTTCTGTTTTTGTTAGTGTATACACCTGCAGACACTTTTTGTTTTACAGGCGAGGCCCTGTCCAAGGCAGAGGTGTCTCGGGCCGAGCTGGAGGTGGAGATCAACAAGGTGAAGACCGAGGACGCCACCCTGAGGGACGCCCTGCTCAAGATGCAGTCCGTCAACGAGGGCCTGGGTCAGGACAAGACGGAGCTCACCAAGATCATCGCTGGGGTCAGTCTGCTTGACTTTGCCTGTAGTCTGTATGTTTTGCCTTTCTGTCTGGCTTCCTAATGTTGTCCTTGTGTTCTCGCTGTGCTGACTACTGCTTCTCGTACCATGCATCTTGGTGCTTGTCTTCTTCTTCTTCTTCTTCTTCTTCTTCTGCGTTCCTGGGACGTGAGGCAGACGGTGATATTTGTACTGATAATAAACTGGGCTGTAGTAGACAGGTTTTCTTTTGGCCCCCACAGCTTTCCCTCCCTTGGGCCAGCACTGGATCCTGGCTTCCTGGTGTAGGGGGCAGGACTGGAGGACCTGCTCGGGGGTTTATGGGGTTGTTCCACTATTTTGTCCAATATCCTGTCTATGGGATCTGACTACATGCTGTCACTCGCCAACTATTTAATTACATCCCTTTGCGTTTCCCATAGAACAGTAACAAAGAGCTGTTTCAAAGAACAAAAACTGTGGAAACACTCAAGGGAAACGCAAATAAAAGGACAATGACTGGTTATCGCATTTCTTCCCATATCCTTATTTTTTTACAGAATCAGGAATTAACCAACCTTTTAATTTTGCTTACAACATTCAAGAACAAAAGGAATTATTTTCGTCACTGTAAAACTTTGTTCACTTTGACCAAAAAATAAAGATTATCCTAGACCACGTCATTCATGACGGTTAGAAGTCTTTGTCTGGTTGCGTGATGTTTGTTTGCATTGGCAATTTAGGTATTCATTGTTTTAAAGAGATTAGATGATGATGTTCCCAGCTTATTTTGCATGTGTTGTTTTCCAGTTGGAAGGGGAGAAGAGCGCTCTGCTGGGAGAGAAGGCGGCTCTGGAACAGGAGAAACAGGGTATCCGTGACGACCTGGTGCGTGTGGAACAGGAAAAAATGGACCTGGACACGGAAAAACTAGGTACAGTGATTTGTAGACCTTTATACACATAAACACAAACACATGCACATATTACACACACTGAGAACATATACGCACACACACACATATGCACACACACTATCGGTGACACACACACATATACACGCACTCACACGCACACACATTCATGATACACACAAATGGGTATATGCCTATATATGCTTTCATTAATTGACATGTATGCTTGCATGCGAACACACATAAACACACATGCACAGACACATACTGCACGCGCACATGTGTGTGTGCGTGCGTTCACGTGTTTTTATGTAGGTAGTTATGCGTATGTGTGTATTCCTGGCTATTGTGATGCACATAAATATGCAAATTTGTAAAAGGCAGTGACCTGTTTCGTTTTTCTTTAATTAACGGTAGTAGCAGTAGTAGTAGTAGTAGAAGTACAATAGTAGTAGTTAGTGTAGTGGTAGTCGCAGCAGAAGCAGCAGCATAAGTAGTAGTATAGTGGAACCTCCCTTTAAGATCTTGAAAAAGGGAGGTGTATAAGGGAGGTAATTTTAAACTTACAAAGAAGGGCAATGTCTGAGAGAAGTAGGTCTTAATTGGGAGGGGGGTCTTATAAGGGAGGTTCCACTGTAGTAGTAGTAGTAGTAGTAATAATAGTAGTAGTACTAGTATCATACAAAACTGATGGATTGTGTGTGATCCCAGGTTTGAACCAGACACTGGAGCTGTCAGAACTGACCCGCCAACAGCTGGAGGATGAAATTCTGTCCATGCACCGAGAGAAACAGGACGTCAGCGCCCAGCTGTCTTTGGTTCGTGCCATTTCATCTGATGGTTACGTTAGGGCCTAATTCTGTTTTGATAAGCTAAAATTAATATAAGGAAAACCCCCATAAATGAAATGCTGAAATAAGTGTGCTTAAATTTTGCATGATGAAGGAAAAACATAAAATTATTTTGCATGATGATGGAATTCTCTGTGACACTAGAAACTATTCCATTATTAAATTCACACTGACGCACCACGATTAAGTCCCTTGTTTTTCTCTGGGTAGCTGTGACCCACATACAAATGTCCCCAACTTCAAATTGAGGCTGCTCTTTAAAACGATGTTTCGTTCTCAATTTGGGGACATTTGTATGGGAGTCAAACCTGGTCAAAACAAGATTTCTTGCCAGCTATAAGAGAGAAAACACATGAAACCCGTGATTTTGACACGTGACCTGGTGGGTCTTTAAGATACTTGTGCTAACAGATGAAGTGTTCAACAGGATGCGAGCAAGATCAAAGGTGAAGCTGGCAGACCTTATGAAATTAGCTAAACCGATTCATAATTTTTGAATGAAATAGTTCATCACACATAGTGCTGCGAAACTCGACCTGTGGACCCCTGCATTGCCTGTTTTTGGATTTTCTCCAGTTGCATCCATGCTTTAACAACAGAACATGAAACCAAACCTAACAAACACCAATCTGCTTACTGTGTGTACAGGTGTCTCGTCAGAAGCAGTGCCTGGCTGATGAGCTGTTGGTGGCCCGGCGGGACCTGGAGCGAGCCCAGCAGGCCCACGACAGAGTGTTCAAAGAGAAGGAGAGCCTCAACCTGGAGAAAGGGGAACTGGTGGTCCAGGTAGGCTATTGTTGTCTGGTCATCGAAATCGGAATGTGTCGGCTGAATGCAGCAGGAAGACCAGTGAAAATTGAAAACCCTGACACATATGTACCTCACCCATTATGGCTAAATATTTATGACCTGGGATCGCAGAAGAATAAGAAGAGTTTGTCTGGTAAGATGTGTGCTGATCAGAGAGAGAGAGAGAGAGAGAGACAGACAGACAGACAGACAGAGAGAGAAAAAAGTGAGCGAGTGTAAGAGAATGAGAAAAAGTGTGTGTGTGTGTGTGTGTGTGTGTGTGTGTGTGTGTGTGTGTGTGTGTGTGTGTGTGTGTGTGTGTGTGTGTGTGTGTGTGTGTGTGTGTGTGTGTGTGTGTGTGTGTCCGCATTCCACGCATATTAGTATAAATATACAATAAATAATCAATATAATTCTCCAAACTCTAGCTGACGGTAACAAAACATGAAAACCGTGAATTGAGTGGTGTCTGTGTCAATGCAAGCGCGCGTGTGTAGGATATGCACACGCAAACAGTCACACATTCCATACATTCAGTAGCTAGATCACACACTTAATCAATCAATACAACTCTCCAGGTGACAGCCACAGAGCGTGAAAACCGTCAGCTGAGCGAGCAGCTGGCGGGTCTGCAGAGCGACAAGGATCAGCTGGAGGCCACGCTGTATGAGGCTCAGCAGACCGTCATCACTCTGGAGGTGCGCAAGGCACAGCTGGAGGGCGAGAACCAGGAGCTGCTTGTGCGCAAAGAGAATCTGCAAGGTGAGAGAGACAGAGAGAGACATCGGAGGAAGAATGGGATGTTTGGGGTCTGCAACGAACACCTTTTGCAAGAGTGAATGCCCTTGGTGGGTGGGTGAAGATAGTTCAGTACTGACCAAACAGGGATATAACTCTCGCCAATAACCCTATTTGATGCCACTAAATGGCTGCCTTTCGCAAGAGTGAATGCCATTGTCAGTACTGACCAGCAAGGGCATCACTCTCACTGTCAAGGGCGTTAATAACCCTAGTTGCAGAGGCCTATAAAGACGCTGTTTTGCTCCAAGACTATGGGCATTAAAGACACACTGACGCACCACGATTAAGTCACTTGGGTTTTTTTCTGGGTAGCTGTGACCCACATAGAAATGTCCCCGACTTGAAATTGAGGCTGCTCTTTAAAATGATGTTTCGGTTTGAATTTGGGGGCATTTGTATGGGAGTGAGACCTGGTCAAAACCAGATTTCTTTCCAGCTATAAGAGGGAAAACCCATGAAACCCGTGATTTTGACACATGATCTGGTAGGTCTTTAAAGAGGGTTTAAAGAGGCTTTAGGTATGGGGAAAAGCTATAAGGTAAGTACTATGGAACATAAAATGAACTATCTGGGTGGGGGGAGGGGGATTTGATTGAAGGTATATTGCAAAAAAGAAAGGTCGCGGACTTAGGCCTGTTTACTCATATCTCCAACTACATAGTTACGATCGAGTACACAATTAGAATAATTATATGTTTGATTGAATTGGTAAGTGTAGTTTTCTGTTCTTAACAATAAACCCGCCAAACCAACATCAGAAATAAATCAAATGGAAGGGGAGGGCAGGTAGACATCTAAATAAAAATAATAAAGGGTGTAAAAGTGGTACAGTGGAACCTCCCTTATAAGACTTTATAAGACCTTCAAAAATCATCCAAAATGAGGTCTTAAATCAAAATGGGAGTTGTATAAGGGAGGTAATTTTAATACTTACAAAGACGGGCAATGTCTCCGAGAAGTAGGTCTTAAAAGGAAGTCTTATAATGGCGGGTTTTATAAGGGAAGTTCCACTGTATCTCTTGCAAGTTATACATTTATAGTGACCTCACACACACACACACTCACACTCACGCACTCACTCTGACTCTTGCTTTATCTCTCTATCTTTATTTCTTAATTTCATTCTCAATTTTTTTTTTGGCAGGTGAGATCACGCGACTGGAGAAGGAGAAAGAAGCTGACATTGAAAAGTCGGAGCATCACAGGGAACAGCTGTCAGTTCGTTTGATGCAGCTGGAGCGTGACTCGCAGCTGGCACTCACGCAGGAGAAACAGGCCCACGAGGAAGACTGTGAAAGGCTCACGCAAGAACGGGTAAGTAGAATGATGATTACATCAAAGGCAACACATATGCTATAGTTCAGCTAAAGAGGTGTCATTTATACGAATAAACTGTTAATAGGCCTATTTGCATTGTATGAATTTTGATAAAGAAAACAAAAGTAATATGCAAGAATATTGTGCAAAAAGCCAAGTTTTAACAGCAGTTAAAAATAATTCACTAGCCTATTAAAATTGAAAGTAAGCGTGTGTGTGCGCGTGTGTATATGAATCAAGTCCAAAATTGTGTGGAATATCCCTTTTGTAATAACGTAAGCCTTCACAAAATTTCACTAAAATCTGTTCATAAGTTTCCAAACAGTCTTGTGAACTAACAAGCTAAGCTAGCAAACAAGCTTACAAAGGATGACAAAAACATACCGCATCAAAATTTATACCACAAACTTTTTTTTGTCGCCTGGGAGCCTGTTGACTATTTTTGTAAATTTGTTCCAGGAGCGGCAGCGAATGGAGTTTGAAGCCAACAGAGAGCAACTAGTCCACGCACACTCTCTGGAAAAGGAGGAGATAGAGACTCGCACCAGCAAGGAGATCGAGCAGCTACAAGAAGAGGTGGCCAAGGTCCAGCGTGACCGAGACGAGGCCCTGCTCCTGGCTGAAAACGATCGTCAGCAGGTAGAAGGCTTGTCCTCATTTCCTTTTTGGTTTTCTTAATTTTCTGATTTCAGATGCCTTCAAAAAGCTTAACTTCAGTGTGATGATACCATTTCAGATGTAGACAGCAGACTATATCATTTTTTATGGATCTGTCTTCAACTTTGGGGGGTGTTTTGAAAATAATGATAATAAAAACTACAAGTAAGCGTACATATTTTGTTCACCCCATTCCACCCCACCACAGGGTACAAACAACTTTAAACAGAACGTTTATAAAACAAACTTTTAACTCACTCATACATCATTGACCTCTTTTGTGTTCACCCGTACAGGCTATTTCTGTGCTGGAACAAGAGAAAGGAACCCTGACAGAAAAGCTGGCCGGCACTCAGCAAGAGCTGTCTGATGCCAGCTTGAGGTTGGAACGTTTCAAGATGGAGGCCCAGGCCAGGGCAGAGTCTGATCGTAGCAACATCCTGGACCTTCAGGGACAGCTGAGGACGTTCAGACAGCAATTTGAAGAAGCCATGTGAGTGCGACTCGTTCGTGTATCTAGGATTATTGATTTTCGTGTCTCTAGTATCCATATTTTTCTTCCCCTTAGGAGAAAAAACGTTTGTTTGAAGAAACCTTTTAAGTATTTTTCTCCATCGTGATCTAAATCATAGGCATATCTTTTCTAATGGATCTAATTTGTATAACGCATTACTGTATGTCCCTGTTGATGTTAAGTTAGGCCTATATTTGCATTGTGGCATTGTTGTCTGTAAAAGATGAAACAGTATGGTAAAAAGCAGTTTTTATTTGGATAAGTTTGTATGAAATGGAAGTGAAAATGTTCACTTGTATGCCAGGTTTCTTCAATAATTGAAGATATTTAAAACTGTTTTAGACACTTTTACTGCAGTACTTATGAAAGCTTGGTAGTTGTATTATTATCTTCTTGATAATTATGTTTTTTGTTGATTAAACTGATTGTAAAGCCTGTCATTTTGCTAGCATATATGATTTTTTCCGTTTACACGGATTCATAATCATGACACTTTGACATCATGTTTTATTGCAGGGAAGCTCATGAGCGCGAAGTGAAGAACCTGACCAATCAGATCCATGAAGTAAGTCGTCAGCGAGAGTCTGCGCTGGCAGAGGTCATAGAACTAAAGACTCAACTGAAGTTGGTGGACGAATCACGTGACGCCATCCGACGTGACCTCATTGACGCCAACCGGGCCATCCGTGAAGGTAGGGGGCACAGCAGAGGAGCACACATGAGCACAATGACGGTGCAGGGTAGTCACAGTACACGAATTCCCCTCATTCTAGCTCCTTTCAGTTTTCCACAGAGAACTATTTGTTTCAAGTGATTTCTTTTAACAGAGGCAAATATTCTTATCATTGATTGTGGTTAGGGATAGGAAAAGACATTACAAGTGATATGCCACCATAAAACAGTGTAAGCCTGGTGGATAAAACACTTTAAATTGGTTTATGCTGTTGACGAGTGTTAACAAAAGGCATGAACTGAAAGGAGCTGAGAAAAGCTACTGTGCAAAAAAATATATATAGTGTTAGAGAAGACAGAAGTTGGTATGCATAATGTATTTTTCATACCTTCTGCACGGCTTTGTCAAGTAGATGGTGATATTATTTAGATACAAGTAGCCTACCAGTAGTCAAAGCAGCCAAAACTACTCTCTCTCTCTCTCTCTCTCTCTCTCTCTCTCTCTCTCTCTCTCTCTCTCTCTCTCTCTCTCTCTCTCTCTCTCTCTCTCTCTCTGTGTTGTTTTAATTCAAGCCTGCATTAAAAAATATATGGGACAGTAATGCCTTTTCATGTAAATTATTGTGGTCTTTGCGCTTGTTTGATCAATTTATTGTCATTCTGTTCCGTTAAGGACGTTAATGTTGTTTGTATTTTTCAATTATAAATTCTTGGCAAATAATTTTCTCAGTTCTTTCCATTTTTTCGTTCTTGCCTTTCTTACTGCAGATTGATCACATACACCTTCTTCGTTTTCTGTATTTAAAGTTAATTTTCATCCTCATTTACACAATTAAAAATATGCATTTTCTAATAGTAGAAAACATGTAAAGAACCAAGACGTTGAGGGGGTGTTGAATCTGCGTCTTGATAAGTTAGCAAATGTTAATCATGAAACGTTAAAACAGCTAAAAAAAAAGCGGTAATATTAAGGGGGAAAAAACTTACCTCACATTAACTCTGTTCTTCGTTGTTGGGGTTGTAAGTGTATGTGATTGATGCCAGGCTTGTTTCGCTTTTGCCCTGTGTGACAAGTTCAAAAACACTATGTTGTAATCTGAAGGGGACGAAACTCGGGAGCTGATGCGTAAAGACCTGACGGACCTGAAGCGGGCCATCAACGAGGAGATCCGGGAGAAGGAGGTCATGGGCCACACGGCCAACGAGCTGAGAGGGAAGGTGAAGAGCTGTGAACAGGAGAAGACAGACCTGGCCAGGGCACTGCAGGACGCCAAGCAACGCATCGGGGGTAGGTGGAGAGAGCAGTTTGTCGAATTTCTTAAAGCCTGTTAGTCAGTTCTATTTAATTGATTTATTGAATACGCTAGATCAACCAGCCGCGCGGCAGCATTTTCGGGTCCCGTGACCTTGTAGGAACACACACACAAACACCCCTGAAACCAAAGTCTGATCAAACAGTCGACATCTGCACTTTATGGGACCCCTGCGCCAGCGAGGATCTCAACTGAAGTTTGCGCACTATTGACAGCTAGAGGTGCGTGGCAGCATTTTCGGATCCAGTGACCTTGACCTTTGACCAATAACCTCCATTTTCGAACTTGACCTAGATATCCTAAATACCTATCTGCACGCAAAATGTTAGCCTTAATTATGTTCCTCCGTCAGACAGATGGATAGTCAGGAAAAAACGGAAGCCTTGAAAACATTAACCAGCTTTTGCTTTGTGACTGGATAAAAACAAATAGAGCGTTAAGATGCTATATCACCAGCTGGGCTGCACATTTTCCCAGCACAGAATGACTCCCCAAACATTTTCTGCTCCAGTGACCTTGACCTTTGACCAATGACCTTCATTTTCAAACTTGGCCTAGATATCTGAACTGCCTGTGCGATTGCAAATTTGAGCCTCTTATGTCCCTTCGTTCAAACTTTATCATAGTAACATACATGCATAGCCAGCCTGCCAGGAGCAAACAGTCAAACGTCACTGGAAACATTACCTGTCTTGCCTCCGTAGATAGTAAAAACTTTGTAAGCCTACAAACTAGCTGATATTGGAATAAGTACGGACTAACAGAAAAAATGCTATTAAGAGCCGTACATTTTGAGAAAACAGATCTGGTTAGAGTATTATCTATTAAAACATGCCAATCAGTGCATTTAATTTGAAATACATGAAACATTATTTTGGATTTTGTTGCTGTTTAGGCCTATTTCGAGATGGTTTCCCCCAGAACAATTATATTCCTTCTCCCCCATATAGCTCTGTGCCTACATTTTACAGACAATAAAAGTACATAAAATCAAACTAAAGTTTCGTCGTGTTTCTCCGTGTGCCTGAACATTTCCCACTTTCTCTGTTCACACAGTGCTTGAAGAACAGAAGACCAACATTGCCAAAGAAGCAGGCAACCTTCGCGGCAGTCTGCGAGACGTGGAGAAAGCTCGGTTGGAGGCTCGAAGAGAACTGCAAGACCTCCGACGACAAGTCAAGATGCTGGACAGTGAGCGCTCCAAGCTGGGCAAAGAGGTCGGAGACCTGCAGCTCCGTGTGGCTCGTGACGAGGAGAAGGAGGAAGAGGCCAGGCGAGCATCCTTCGACCTCAAACAAAAGGTTATGTTTTTGTAAAGAAGACACAGTTGAGTGTATCTGTAGTAGGAATCAATGTATTATTTT
>JAGGCT020000146.1:0-18247 GCA_017654935.2 Phymorhynchus buccinoides
AACACGTATGACAGCGGTCGGAAAACCGTAACCCCTCACCCTACCCCTTACAACCTTTGCTGACCAGTAGTACCATACTTCATCTCCCTTCTCCTCACTCTTACCTCCTCCCCTCCTCGCCCACAGTCTTCCAGCGTTTTGGACTCGGCTGAACTCCCCACATGCACATGATACAGTGGCGTGGCCCGCTGGGGATGTGGTCTTGTCGCGTTCCGCGTGAGTGCCAAACCTAAATGTGGGGGGGAATCGTTGCCTGAAGCCTGAATTCAGGTCTGCAGTGCTCGTAGTTTTTCACGCCTACCTGAAGAAACGTCTCTACCTTGAAACCATGCTCTTTGGTATATTACTCTGGGCCGCTACTTCGAAATCACGCAGTAACCCGTATGCTTTTTTTTTCTTCTCTCTTTCCTTTTTGTGAAGGAAAATTGGCGTATTGGCATCTTGGCTCAATAGATAAGTTGCTAGGCACAAAACGTTTGTGGGTCACTGCTGCATGCGCCCACGTCTAGCCTGTCTGCCAATCAGCTCAGGCCTTGTGAGTCGGAGGAGGCGGGAGTTAGTCTGGGAAGGAGACTAAAAGAAAGGAACACTGTTGTCATTGTCATTCGTTGAACTTTGTTTCCACACCAATCCCTGTCAACCCACGCTGTTCCATCCCGGTGGCGTTTGCTAGAGAATGGTGATTTTGTTTTTTTGTTTTAACAGTGTGTGGTAATGGTGCTTGTGTTGATGAGTGTATGGTGTTTGACAATGTCTAACAGGAAATTATTATTTCTTTTCAAGTGTGGTAGTGGTGTGGCGTTGGTTTAGTGTTGACTCGCCATTTGAAACGCAGGAGAATGATGGATTTAACAAGCGTGAAATTGGTGCGTGTTGATTGAATGTCATACATTACGATAATGCAGGAGAATGATGGATTTACAGTGTCGATAATGGTTGTGTCGATGAGTGTGATTTGTTTTGATTACGTGCGCGAGGAGAATGATGGATTTCAACAAGTGTGGTAATGGTGTGTGTTGATTGAATGTGATACATTAGATAATGCAAGGAGAATGATGGATTTACAAGCGTAGAAATGGTGTGTGTTGACGAGTGTGATGTGTTTGATAACGCAAGGAGAATGATGGATTTGCCAGTGTTGTAATGAGTGTGTTGATTGAATGTGATGCATATCTAATGCAAGGAGAATGATGGATTTACCAGTGTTGTAATGAAAGCCTCCGACTTTTTTTCTTTGGTGTCAGTTTTTTTTTGGATTTAATTCAAATCATTTTGAATGTTGATTGTTTGATAAATGCAAGGCGAGAATGATTGGATTTGCCAGTGTGGTTAATGAGTTGTTGTGTGGTGTGTTGATTTGAATGTGATACATATCTAATGCAAGGTGAGAAATAAATAAAACAAAAATATAATAACTCCATGATGGATTTGCCAGTGTGGTAATGAGTGTGTTGATTGAATGTGATGCATATCTAATGCAAGGAGAATGATGGATTTACAAGTGTGGTAATGAGTGTGTTTTGATTGAATGTGATGCCATATCACTAATGCAAGGAGAATGATGGATTTGCCAGTGTTGTAATGAGTGTGTTGATTGAATGTGATGCATATCTAATGCAAGGAGAATGATGGATTTACAAGTGTGGTAATGAGTGTGTTGATTGAATGTGATGCCATATCTAATGCAAGGAGAATGATGGATTTACAAGTGTTGGTAATGAGTGTGTTGATTGAATGTGATGCATCTCTATTTAATGCAAGGAGAATGATGGATTTGCCAGTGTTGTAATGAGTGTGTTGATTGAATGTGATGCATTATTTAATGCAAGGAGAATGATGGATTTGCCAGTGTTGTAATGAGTGTGTTGATTGAATGTGATGCATTATTTAATGCAAGGAGAATGATGGATTTGCCAGTGTTGTAATGAGTGTGTTGATTGAATGTGATGCATTATTTAATGCAAGGAGAATGATGGATTTACAAGCGTAGAAATGGTGTGTGTTGACGAGTGTGATGTGTTTGATAATGCAAGGAGAATGATGGATTTGCCAGTTGGTAATGAGTGTGTTGATTGAATTGATGCATATTTAATGCAAGGAGAATGATGGATTTACAAGTGTGGTAATGAGTGTGTTGATTGAATGTGATGCATTATTTAATGCAAGGAGAATGATGGATTTACAAGTGTGGTAATGAGTGTGTTGATTGAATGTGATACATTTCTTTAATGCAAGGAGAATGATGGATTTGCCAGTGTTGTAATGAGTGTGTTGATTGAATGTGATGCATATCTAATGCAAGGAGAATGATGGATTTGCCAGTGTGGTAATGAGTGTGTTGATTGAATGTGATGCATATCTAATGCAAGGAGAATGATGGATTTGCCAGTGTTGTAATGAGTGTGTTGATTGAATGTGATGCATATCTAATGCAAGGAGAATGATGGATTTGCCAGTGTTGTAATGAGTGTGTTGATTGAATGTGATACATATCTAATGCAAGGAGAATGATGGATTTACAAGTGTGGTAATGAGTGTGTTGATTGAATGTGATACATATCTAATGCAAGGAGAATGATGGATTTTCTCAGTGTTGTAATGAGTGTTTGATTGAATGTGATTCATTATTTAATGCAAGGAGAATGATGGATTTACAAGCGTAGAAATGAGTTTTGTTTTTTTGACGAGTGTGATGTTTTTTTTAATGCAAGGAGAATGATGGATTTGCCAGTGTTGTAATGAGTGTGTTGATTGAATGTGATGCATATCTAATGCAAGGAGAATGATGGATTTGCCAGTGTGGTAATGAGTGTGTTGATTGAATGTGATACATTATTTAATGCAAGGAGAATGATGGATTTGCCAGTGTTGTAATGAGTGTGTTGATTGAATGTGATGCATTTTTTAATGCAAGGAGAATGATGGATTTACAAGCGTAGAAATTTTGTGTGTTGATTGAGTGTGATTTTTTTGATAATGCAAGGAGAATGATGGATTTGCCAGTGTTGTAATGAGTGTGTTGATTGAATGTGATACATATCTAATGCAAGGAGAATGATGGATTTGCCAGTGTTGTAATGAGTGTGTTGATTGAATGTGATACATTATTTAATGCAAGGAGAATGATGGATTTACAAGTGTGGTAAATGATGTCTGTGTTGATTGAATGTGATACATATCTTAATGCAAGGAGAATGATGGATTTACAAGTGTGGTAATGATGTTGTGTTTGATTGAATGTGATGCATATCTAATGCAAGGAGAATGATGGATTTACCAGTGTTGTAATGAGTGTTTATTGAATGTGATACATTAGATAATGCAAGGAGAATGATGGATTTACAAGTGTGGTAATGAGTGTTGATTGAATGTGATGCATATCTAATGCAAGGAGAATGATGGATTTACCAGTGTGGTAATGAGTGTTTTATTGAATGTGATACATTAGATAATGCAAGGAGAATGATGGATTTACAAGTAGTAGAAATGGTGTGTGTTGTGATGAATGTGACCCCATTAGGATAACGCAAGGAGAATGATGGATTTACAACAGTGTAGTCAATGAGTGTATTGATTGAATGTGATACAATTAGATAACGCAAGGAGAATGATGGATTTACGAGTGTGGAGATGAGTGTGTTGATTGACTGCAACACGTTTGACAGTTGGGACGGGAGATCTTTGAGGAGGGCGTTTTGTATTACTGGTAGAAACGTCTGCAAACTACTGTTTGGTCGTGGTGTGAACGATAGATATATTAGGGTCAACGGTCCAGTTGATGGCGATGTTGCATCATGCTTCATGTATTTAAAGTTGGCTATGCTAGTGATTGTTATTATTTTGTTTTACGTAATTTTTTCCATTGCCCCGTTTTTTTGTTTTTTTTTTTTTTTTTTTTTTTTCAGTTTGTTTTTTTTTTATAATTTTTGTTTGGACGTTTCTTTTTTGTCTTATGCAAGCAGCTACGGGGAGTTACAACATACCTGCTTTGGTGGTGGCCTAATGATGGTAGTGGCCATCTGTGTTTTTAAAGTACTGCATGGCTGATTGATTGGTCTGTTGGTTTGATTTGTCATTTTTGCGTGTCGGGATATCCCTCATTTTGTTGTCAAATTCGTATGCTAGCAGGAATCGTGTGCCTGTAGAACTGTTTTTTGTGAAGTGTCTGACCGGTGTGTGTGGTGTGTTGTGGGTGGGTGGGTGTATGCATCATGTGTGTGGTGTGTCACTGTGTGAATGCGTTATGAATGCTAACGTGTGTGTGTGTGCGCTTTGAATTGATTTCTATCAAGATTAAGCCGCGCTGTATAATTAACTGTATGTTGTTGTTGTTGTGTGTCACTGTGTCTGTGTGCCTGCCTACTTTTTAATTCACAGAGGTGTGTGTTGGAAAGATATATCATGTTTAGTCAAAATATGCTGGAGAGTTGCGAGGTAGTATTATGCCGGAGAATATATTTTGTACTGAAAAACGCAAAGTAGGTTGGTTGAATAACTCAACTATTTGTAGAGGAAACTATTCTGTCAAAGAAGATAGTCGTTACAAGTAAATTGGGAAAACAACTTAAGTATATTTTCGGCAAACCCTAACATCCCGGTCTCTATTTGTTTTTTGTTTTTGATTTGAGAGCTGTTGATTTTATCCCAGTACATGTCAGGCAAAACATTTGAACTTTCGTTTGAGGAGAAGTTAGGATTGTCTCCCCTTACTTTTTAGGAAACTATTATACTTTCATGGATGCAACCTTGCCTCAGATACTAGGCGGCGCCTGTTTTTCAAAATTTTGACCACCACACAAAATTTGATTCAAAGTTCAAGGGGAAAAAGTGTTGAATTCTCACTTTATCAAGCCTGGAATACGCTTCAAATTGAGTATGATTTTGCCTTTTCTTCAGCTTCAGGTGGGCGTTGCCCCCGTACCCTGCCAGGGCCCTGGGCGGCCCCTAGACTTGCCTGTTTTTCGATTGCATCCATGTACTTTTCTATTCAAAGGGGAAAGTATGGTCTGTGCGATGATTCTGGAGGTCTACAGTCATCGTCGTGATGTGGCTCCTGTGGGTTGGAAGAGCCAACCACTTCCGTATCAACATTATGAATGCATAATGGCGTTCCATTTCACTGTTTGACGACCGAAGTCTCGTCTGTGTATCGAAAATTGGTGTGTGTGGTCACCCACCGTCTCATTAAAAACTTTAGCATAGCAATTTTCTCAGAAACTACAAATAATAGCACAATCATTTTTTTGGGGGGACGATGTTTTTATTCAAAAGCAACTAGAACAAATTGGATACAAATCTGATGTTAATTTGCTTAAGAAATATTTATTTAAATCTCTTGAGTTCAACAGGCTATTACTTTGTCTAAGGGATATTTCAATTCTTCTGGGAGTACTGTGGGTCCTGTTTAAAGTCTTAAAGAAATGATGTCATTTTTGTGATATATAAACGTATTAGACTAGGATCTGGGGAAATACGGACAAGTGCGCTTATTTATTTGTTTCTTTTGTTTACGGATTTCCTACGGGATTTCCACGTCTACCGTGTAGGCAGAAATAAAAGCTTAGTGAATCAAGAGATGTGCAGAATAATGTAGCACACGCGCACGCACCATTGCGAGTCAATGCGGCGCTTTCCGCTCTTGTTTCTCTTTGTGCTTTATCAACTTTCCTACTATAGTGAAGTGGAGTACATTTTAAAGACCACCCACGTTCACGTGTCGCATTCCCTCTTATGCTAGGAAGATTTCTTAAGATTTCTTACCAGCTATAACGAGGGAAAACACGTGAAAACCGTGACCTTGACACGTGACGTGGTGGGTCTTTAAAACGCACAGGGACTGCACAAAATATCATTTATCGCACAATTGTCTACACGCATGGCAAGCGAGAGGAGCTGCTTTCAACATTATTGTGGACAAAAAATACTGAGTTTAAGATTTGAAAATGCAGAGAACCCACGCGAAGAATGTAGTGGTGTGAACCATGAGATAAATGTGTGTGTGTGCAAGGTTCGGAAACAATGCTGCAAGTTTTAAGCCTATGTTTAAGAGAGGATAGAGTGAAGAACAATCAGTGTGTATGTGTGTGTGTAGGCGTGCATGTATTTGTGTGTGTGTGAGCGTGCACGTTCGCACCCTCTTCAGGAAACTTGTTCTGTGAAATCTCGGCTGGATCTATATACTCTTTGTTCTTGTTGCATGGATCGACTGAGAAACCTGGCTTCTTCATTCTACCACATAAAGGGAGGCTGCGCTTCAGCAAATTGAAAGACTTGGCACACACCCCACCCTGTTCATAAAAGTTTCTGGGTTGTACTTGTAACCTGCTAGAGCATCCTTTAAAATAATGTGAATCTGCATTGTAAACCGCTTACAACTTGTTCCATTTCACCGAATGCACATGCCATGTATGTACTGTTCTTTCTCTAATGCTATGAATATGTAATTTCTGTAATGCCATGAATAATTACAGTACGCTGTTGGACTACCTTTGTCTTTAACTGAAGAAATTGTGGATGCATGTGTGTGTGTACATTCACTAATGATTGAGTTAATACTTTGTGCACATAAATCGAGATAAAAAGCTTCATTTTTTTTTCTTGTCCGTTTTTTTTTTTTTCACAGTGAAAATTATAAACCGTTTTGTTGGTGTGTTGGGTTTTTTTCCTCCATCTTTATGGGTAGATATGATTGAGTATTGTTTTACATTTTGTACTTGTAGTACCAAAAGAATGGGATTGCATGGAACTGGTATGGGGGCCTGTGCATCATCGCTCCGTCTGTGCGAGTGTGTTTACATGTATGTGTGTGTGACAATGTTTTTTGTTGGAGGTTCTAGAACCAAAACTACCGAACCAGTGATGACGAAGATTGGCTGAATCGTCCCTGATATTTTCAACGATGATTGATGTCTGTGATGTCGGTTGAACCAACAGAATATATCAACGATAATAATAATAATAAAAAGACAAATTTAGGTGATGCCCCAAACGCCTGAAATTTGTTAGCTCGGCATGAAGCTATACTGCGCTCATTACGCTTCCCAGAAGTGGGGAAGGAAGGTGGCAGAGTGGTTAAGTACGTTCGCCTGCCAATTTCAATGCGTGATTGACGCGGGTTTGAGCTGGACGTTGAGACCTTCGGATGGGGACTTCAAGCTATTCTGACCCAAGCGCTTTATGCACGTAAAAAATTCCACGGCAGTTAAAAGTCCATAAGAGCAGTGTGAAATCTTGTGCCTGGGTATGACCAAATTGATAGCTAGCTTTTCCCAAGTCTACTGTGACTAGAATTATACTAAATACCAAATTCTAAGAAAGAAAGAAAAGAGAGTGTAAGGCTTGGCCTAATTGCTAATCGTTATGCCTTTTTTTAGTCCAGCCCGCTGGAATATCATCTGCCCCCACTGCTATCTGGTCTTCATAGTCGGAAGCGACAGACAGACAGACATACAATCGTTATGGTTAAACGTCATGCGTTTTTTACACGAATCAACTAGACCAAGTTATCAATCGGAACACACTAGTAAGCTAGAGTAGTATGTGTTTGTGGACCATTATATTATGTTCTTTTTCACTGTCTCTGTGTCTTAGTCAGATTTCCCTCTCTCTCTTTCTCTTAAAGATCTCTCTCATTGAGAGCATGTGTGTATGGAATACCAACCATCTCATCTTGTTTCGTAATGAACTGGTTGTCATCAACTTGTTTTTGCGTAAGAATTATGTTTTTTTTTTTGTTTGTTTGTTGTTGTTTTGTTGGGTTTTTTGTTGTTGTTGTTTTTTTTGGGGGGATTAACTCTTCTACTACCCTATCGGCGGGTTGACCCGCCGGTTTATCGTGTTCGTTGCTAGCCAAGGGCGGGTTTGACCGCCAGATACTAGGGAAACCCCAGTGTCCCCCTTTGTGCTATTTATATCAAGTGACATCACATCCTTTACTTCCGTGACATGCGCAGTTCGCTCAGGGAAAGCACAACCTTTCGCCATCTTCATTTGTAGGCTAAATTTTGTAATTTTCAATCGATTTTCGTCGCGTTTCGGGGGTTCGAGATAAAGAGTCGAAAAAAAAAACGCGACGAAAATCGATTGAAAATTACAAAATTTAGCCTACAAATGAAGATGGCGGAAGGTTGTGCTTTCCCTGAGCGAACTGCGCATGTCACGGAAGTAAAGGATGTGATGTCACTTGATATAAATAGCACAAAGGGGGACACTGGGGTTTCCCTAGTATCTGGCGGTCAAACCCGCCCATGGCTAGCAACGAACACGATAAACCGGGCGGGTCAACCCGCCGATGGTAGTAGAAGAGTTAATCCCCCCCAAAAAAAAAAACAACAACAACAAAAAACCCACACACAAATAACCCATGCACACAAACAAATAAAACATAATTCTTACGCAAAAACAAGTTGATGACAACCAGTTCATTACGAAACAAGATGAGATGGTTGGTATTCCATACACACATGCTCTCAATGAGAGAGATCTTTAAGAGAAAGAGAGAGAGGGAAATCTGACTAAGACACAGAGACAGTGAAAAAGAACATAATATAATGGTCCACAAACACATACTACTCTAGCTTACTAGTGTGTTCCGATTGATAACTTGGTCTAGTTGATTCGTGTAAAAAACGCATGACGTTTAACCATAACGATTGTATGTCTGTCTGTCTGTCGCTTCCGACTATGAAGACCAGATAGCAGTGGGGGCAGATGATATTCCAGCGGGCTGGACTAAAAAAAGGCATAACGATTAGCAATTAGGCCAAGCCTTACACTCTCTTTTCTTTCTTTCTTAGAATTTGGTATTTAGTATAATTCTAGTCACAGAGGAGCTTGTGCTTTTGTTTTTTTTTCATCTGTCCTTTATTTTTTTTCCTTTTTATTTGCTAGAAAGAGGCAAGCACAACCTCTTTGCAGAATTTTATTTTTTGGCCCAGGGAAAAAAGCACCAAAGGAAAACAATCAAAGCACAGCATTTTTTTTTGGGAAACCTATCTATCAATTTTGGTCATACCAGGCAGCAGGATTTCACACTGCTCTTATGGACTTTTAACTGCCGTGGAATTTTTTACGTGCATAAAGCGCTTGGGTCAGAATAGCTTGAAGTCCCCATCCGAAGGTCTCAACGTCCAGCTCAAACCCGCGTCAATCACGCATTGAAATTGGCAGGCGAAAACGTCTTAACCACTCTGCCACCTTCCTTCCCCACTTCTGGGAAGCGTAATGAGCGCAGTATAGCTTCATGCCGAGCTAACAAATTTCAGGCGTTTGGGGCATCACCTAAATTTGTCTTTTTATTATTATTATTATCGTTGATATATTCTGTTGGTTCAACCGACATCACAGACATCAATCATCGTTGAAAATATCAGGGACGATTCAGCCAATCTTCGTCATCACTGGTTCGGTAGTTTTGGTTCTAGAACCTCCAACAAAAAACATTGTCACACACACATACATGTAAACACACTCGCACAGACGGAGCGATGATGCACAGGCCCCCATACCAGTTCCATGCAATCCCATTCTTTTGGTACTACAAGTACAAAATGTAAAACAATACTCAATCATATCTACCCATAAAGATGGAGGAAAAAAACCCAACACACCAACAAAACGGTTTATAATTTTCACTGTGAAAAAAAAAAAAACGGACAAGAAAAAAAAATGAAGCTTTTTATCTCGATTTATGTGCACAAAGTATTAACTCAATCATTAGTGAATGTACACACACACATGCATCCACAATTTCTTCAGTTAAAGACAAAGGTAGTCCAACAGCGTACTGTAATTATTCATGGCATTACAGAAATTACATATTCATAGCATTAGAGAAAGAACAGTACATACATGGCATGTGCATTCGGTGAAATGGAACAAGTTGTAAGCGGTTTACAATGCAGATTCACATTATTTTAAAGGATGCTCTAGCAGGTTACAAGTACAACCCAGAAACTTTTATGAACAGGGTGGGGTGTGTGCCAAGTCTTTCAATTTGCTGAAGCGCAGCCTCCCTTTATGTGGTAGAATGAAGAAGCCAGGTTTCTCAGTCGATCCATGCAACAAGAACAAAGAGTATATAGATCCAGCCGAGATTTCACAGAACAAGTTTCCTGAAGAGGGTGCGAACGTGCACGCTCACACACACACAAATACATGCACGCCTACACACACACATACACACTGATTGTTCTTCACTCTATCCTCTCTTAAACATAGGCTTAAAACTTGCAGCATTGTTTCCGAACCTTGCACACACACACATTTATCTCATGGTTCACACCACTACATTCTTCGCGTGGGTTCTCTGCATTTTCAAATCTTAAACTCAGTATTTTTTGTCCACAATAATGTTGAAAGCAGCTCCTCTCGCTTGCCATGCGTGTAGACAATTGTGCGATAAATGATATTTTGTGCAGTCCCTGTGCGTTTTAAAGACCCACCACGTCACGTGTCAAGGTCACGGTTTTCACGTGTTTTCCCTCTTATAGCTGGTAAGAAATCTTAAGAAATCTTCCTAGCATAAGAGGGAATGCGACACGTGATGTGGGTGGTCTCTAAATGTACTCCACTATAGTATGGAAAGTTGATAAAGCACAAAAGAAACAAGAGCGGAAGCGCCGCATTGACTCGCAATGGTGCGTGCGCGTGTGCTACATTATTCTGCACATCTCCTTGATTCACTAAGCTTTTATTTCTGCCTACACGGTAGACGTGGAAATCCCGTAGGAAATCCGTAAACAAAAGAAACAAATAAATAAGCGCACTTGTCCGTATTTCCCCAGATCCTAGTCTAATACGTTTATATATCACAAAAATGACATCATTTCTTTAAGACTTTAAACAGGACCCACAGTACTCCCAGAAGAATTGAAATATCCCTTAGACAAAGTAATAGCCTGTTGAACTCAAGAGATTTAAATAAATATTTCTTAAGCAAATTAACATCAGATTTGTATCCAATTTGTTCTAGTTGCTTTTGAATAAAAACATCGTCCCCCCAAAAAAATGATTGTGCTATTATTTGTAGTTTCTGAGAAAATTGCTATGCTAAAGTTTTTAATGAGACGGTGGGTGACCACACACACCAATTTTCGATACACAGACGAGACTTCGGTCGTCAAACAGTGAAATGGAACGCCATTATGCATTCATAATGTTGATACGGAAGTGGTTGGCTCTTCCAACCCACAGGAGCCACATCACGACGATGACTGTAGACCTCCAGAATCATCGCACAGACCATACTTTCCCCTTTGAATAGAAAAGTACATGGATGCAATCGAAAAACAGGCAAGTCTAGGGGCCGCCCAGGGCCCTGGCAGGGGTACAGGGGGCAACGCCCCCCTGAAGCTGAAGAAAAAGCAAAATCATACTCAATTTGAAGCTTATTCCAGGCTTGTAAAGTGAGAATTCAACACTTTTTCCCCATCGAACTTTGAATCAAAAATTTATGTGTGGTCAAAATTTTGAAAAACAGGCGCCGCCTCGTATCCGAGGCAAGGTTGCATCCATGAAAGTATAATAGTTTCCTAAAAAGTAAGGGGAGACAATCCTAACTTCTCCTCAAACGAAAGTTCAAATGTTTTGCCTGACATGTACTGGGATAAAATCAACAGCTCTCAAATCAAAAACAAAAAACAAATAGAGACCGGGATGTTAGGGTTTGCCGAAAATATACTTAAGTTGTTTTCCCAATTTACTTGTAACGACTATCTTCTTTGACAGAATAGTTTCCTCTACAAATAGTTGAGTTATTCAACCAACCTACTTTGCGTTTTTCAGTACAAAATATATTCTCCGGCATAATACTACCTCGCAACTCTCCAGCATATTTTGACTAAACATGATATATCTTTCCAACACACACCTCTGTGAATTAAAAAGTAGGCAGGCACACAGACACAGTGACACACAACAACAACAACATACAGTATTTATACGGCGCTGAATCTGATAGAAATCAAATCAAAGCGCACACACACATTAGCATTCATAACGCATTCACACAGTGACACACACACACACTGATGCATACACCCACCCACCCACACACACACACACCGCTCAGACACTCACAAAAAAAGTTTACAGCAACGACTCTGCTAGCATACGAATTTGACAACAAAATGAGGGATATCCCGACACGCAAAAATGACAAATCAAACCAACAGACCAATCAATCAGCCATGCAGTACTTTAAAAACACAGATGGCCACTACCATCATTAGGCCACCACCAAAGCAGGTATGTTGTAACTCCCCGTAGCTGCTTGCATAAGACAAAAAAGAAACGTCCAAACAAAAATTATAATAAAAAAACAAACTGAAAAAAAAACAAAAAACGGGGCAATGGAAAAATTACGTAAAACAAAATAACAATCACTAGCATAGCCAACTTTAAATACATGAAGCATGATGCAACATCGCCATCAACTGGACCGTTGACCCTAATATATCTATCGTTCACACCACGACCAAACAGTAGTTTGCAGACGTTTCTACCAGTAATACAAAACGCCCTCCTCAAAGATCTCCCGTCCCAACTGTCAAACGTGTTGCAGTCAATCAACACACTCATCTCCACACTCGTAAATCCATCATTCTCCTTGCGTTATCTAATGTATCACATTCAATCAATACACTCATTACTACACTGGTAAATCCATCATTCTCCTTGCGTTATCTAATGTATCACATTCAATCAACACACACCATTTCTACACTTGTAAATCCATCATTCTCCTTGCATTATCTAATGTATCACATTCAATAAACACTCATTACAACACTGGTAAATCCATCATTCTCCTTGCATTAGATATGCATCACATTCAATCAACACTCATTACCACACTTGTAAATCCATCATTCTCCTTGCATTATCTAATGTATCACATTCAATCAAACACTCATTACAACACTGGTAAATCCATCATTCTCCTTGCATTAGATATGCATCACATTCAATCAACACACTCATTACCACACTGGCAAATCCATCATTCTCCTTGCATTAGATAATGTATCACATTCAATCAACACACACCATTTCTACGCTTGTAAATCCATCATTCTCCTTGCATTAGATATGCATCACATTCAATCAACACACTCATTACAACACTGGCAAATCCATCATTCTCCTTGCATTAGATATGCATCACATTCAATCAACACACTCATTACCACACTTGTAAATCCATCATTCTCCTTGCATTAGATATGCATCACATTCAATCAACACACTCATTATCACACTGGTAAATCCATCATTCTCCTTGCATTAGATATGCATCACATTCAATCAACACACTCATTACCACACTTGTAAATCCATCATTCTCCTTGCATTAGATATGTATCACATTCAATCAACACACTCATTACCACACTGGCAAATCCATCATTCTCCTTGCATTAGATATGCATCACATTCAATCAACACACTCATTACAACACTGGCAAATCCATCATTCTCCTTGCATTAGATATGCATCACATTCAATAAACACTCATTACCACACTTGTAAATCCATCATTCTCCTTGCATTAGATATGCATCACATTCAATAAACACTCATTACCACACTTGTAAATCCATCATTCTCCTTGCATTAGATATGCATCACATTCAATCAACACACTCATTACCACACTTGTAAATCCATCATTCTCCTTGCATTAGATATGCATCACATTCAATCAACACACTCATTACAACACTGGCAAATCCATCATTCTCCTTGCATTAGATATGCATCACATTCAATCAACACACTCATTACCACACTGGCAAATCCATCATTCTCCTTGCATTAGATATGCATCACATTCAATCAACACACTCATTACAACACTGGCAAATCCATCATTCTCCTTGCATTAGATATGCATCACATTCAATCAACACACTCATTACAACACTGGCAAATCCATCATTCTCCTTGCATTAGATATGTATCACATTCAATCAACACACTCATTACCACACTGGCAAATCCATCATTCTCCTTGCATTAGATATGCATCACATTCAATCAACACACTCATTACCACACTGGCAAATCCATCATTCTCCTTGCATTAGATATGCATCACATTCAATCAACACACTCATTACCACACTGGCAAATCCATCATTCTCCTTGCATTAGATATGCATCACATTCAATCAACACACTCATTACCACACTTGTAAATCCATCATTCTCCTTGCATTAGATATGCATCACATTCAATCAACACACTCATTACAACACTGGCAAATCCATCATTCTCCTTGCATTATCTAATGCATCACATTCAATCAACACACTCATTACCACACTGGCAAATCCATCATTCTCCTTGCATTAGATATGCATCACATTCAATCAACACACTCATTACCACACTGGCAAATCCATCATTCTCCTTGCATTAGATATGCATCACATTCAATCAACACACTCATTACCACACTTGTAAATCCATCATTCTCCTTGCATTAGATATGTATCACATTCAATCAACACACTCATTACCACACTGGCAAATCCATCATTCTCCTTGCATTAGATATGCATCACATTCAATCAACACACTCATTACCACACTTGTAAATCCATCATTCTCCTTGCATTAGATATGTATCACATTCAATCAACACACTCATTACCACACTTGTAAATCCATCATTCTCCTTGCATTAGATATGCATCACATTCAATCAACACACTCATTACCACACTGGCAAATCCATCATTCTCCTTGCATTAGATATGCATCACATTCAATCAACACACTCATTACCACACTTGTAAATCCATCATTCTCCTTGCATTATCAAACACATCACACTCGTCAACACACACCATTTCTACGCTTGTAAATCCATCATTCTCCTTGCATTAGATATGCATCACATTCAATCAACACACTCATTATCACACTGGCAAATCCATCATTCTCCTTGCGTTATCAAACACATCACACTCGTCAACACACACCATTTCTACGCTTGTAAATCCATCATTCTCCTTGCATTATCTAATGTATCACATTCAATCAACACACACCATTACCACACTTGTAAATCCATCATTCTCCTTGCGTTATCAAACATATCACACTCATCGACACACACCATTTCTACACTGGTAAATCCATCATTCTCCTTGCATTATCTAATGTATCACATTCAATCAACACGCACCATTTCTACGCTTGTAAATCCATCATTCTCCTGCGTTATCAAATGCATCAACACTCAACCAACGCACACCACTACCACACTTGAAAAATAATAATTTTCCTAGCATTGTCAAACACATCACACTCATCAACACAGCACCATTACCCACACTGTAAAAAAAAAAAAAAATCACCATTCTCTCAGCAAACGCAACGGGATGGAACAGCGTGGGTGACAGGGATTGGTGGAAACAAAGTCAACGATGACCAATGACAACAGTGTTCCTTTCTTTTTCTCCTTCCCAGACTAACTCCGCCTCCTTCCGACTCAAGGCCTGAGCTGATTGGCTGACAGCTAACGTGGGCGCATGCAGTGACCCAAACGTTTGCCTGAACTTTCTTCTTGCCAAAATCCAATACGCCAACTTTTCCTTCAAAAGGAAAGAAGAAGAAAAAAAAAGCATACAGGGTTACGCGATTTCGAATGTACGGCCCAGAGTAATATACAAAGAGCATGGTTTCAAGTTAGAGCTCTTTCTTCAGGTAGGCTTGAAAACTACACCCACTCGCCTGAATTCAGGCTTCAGGCACGATCCCCCCACATGGCACTCCTGAACGAAAAGACACATGCCAGCGGCCACACTCCCGTGCAGTGGGGGAGTTCAGCTCGAGTCCAAAACGCTGGAAGGACTGTGGGCCGAGGAGGAGGAGGAAGAGGAGGAGAAGGGAGAGGACACTGGCAGCAAAGGTGAAGGGGGAGGGGAGGGGACGGCCGACCGCTGTCATACCGGTGTGCTGCGCCCCGACTCCCCCTCGCCTGAAAAAAACACAAACAAAACATTTGATGGTATAAATCGTCAGGTGAGAGCCGGAAGGTACTACAAGCCTTTGGGTTTCCCTTTGTGACGAGCCAGGTACCAATTGTCAGAGGATTTGCGAAGAATTGCAGAGGATTATGAATTTCTGACAAAGGTTTGGCTTCTACTGTCAGAGGTTTGGATTTTCAGAGCTTATGTCATTGATTTTTCCTTTAACCCTTTCACCGCCAATGTCGCATGTATGCACCACGAATGGTTTAACACCCATGTCACTAAAAAAAAGGCATCAAATCAGGGCCTGTTATCCGAAGACCCTATTTTCTTAATTTTGGGAGGTAGGGATAGACCTAAATGTTATGCATGTCACAGAGGAATTTCACAATATTGCAGATTTTTTTTTCCTTTCTACCCAGTTAAGTTTAATGGTATTTTTGGGCTGAAAAAACTGGCTGGCGGCGAAAAGGGTTTAAAGTAATGCCTAAAAACTCAAAAGAAATATTTTACTCCCCTCTTGTTGGTTGACTTACAAAGGACAACTAAGGACGTCCAAAAGTACATGGTACAGACAAACCCCTATTTTACGACCCTCTGTTAAGCGACCACCTCTCATTTGAGACCGGATTTGTTGGCACGGATGCATTTTACTATGTAAACAACCTCTCTTAAGTGACTTCCTCTAAAACGCGACTTACGATCGCCATTTTGTTGTTTTTTTACGACCGTTGTTGTCGTCTGCATAGACTTCGAGCAAAGGGAAACAACCACGGTCAAGGGCCTGAAAGCGGAGTCGCTTCCCTTGTTGTAGAAAAGATGGCGGAAAGCGTAGGAAAAGCACGAAAACCACTGACTTTGAAAAAGAAACCACTGACTTTGGACGAGAGTGGAGGTGATTAAAAGAAGTCGGCAAAGTGAAACTGAATAATACATCGATTGCACAATCCTATGGAGTTGGAAAGACCCAAATCCAGTTTTAATATTTCATTGTATGTGTGCATGAAGAAGAGATTATGAACTGTGCTGAACTTTTTCTTTCTACGGCTGCCAGTGAAAACCTCCGTCATACGACCCCTCCAATTTACGACCGATTTTTCCGGACATTTTGGAAGTCTTAAAATAGAGGTTTGTCTGTACTAGAAGAGTTCAGATTTGTTTCCCTTTGTGATAAGACAGGCACCAATTGTCAGAGGATCTTCCGACTATTAATTGAAAGTTCAATATTTAACACTGTGAAAAGAAAACTACTAACAAGAGTGCAACAGATATAAAAAAAACTTTTTTTCAACAACGACTGAAAAAAATGTTTTCAATGTCGAGTGCTGGGAAGAATTTGTTCCCTTAGAAAAAAGTATTTTCTCCCAGAATTTTACTTATTTGTGACTGCGTAGAAAAAACCCTGACACTTGAAGTCACACAGCATATTTTTCAGCAAAAGCAAAACATAGTCAAACACTAGCAAACCCGCTCAGTACACTTCGTGCGCACACAAACACATTTTCTCTCTCCCTCTCCCATTCAATCAGGTTTATAGTCCAAGGGAAATAAGTGCTGCCAGCCATTCCAGCCTGTGAGTTACTACCCTTTACTACTACAAAATATGAGATCTTACAGAAAAGCTGCTACAAAATATGAGATCTTACACTGCTTAGTGTTACAGAAAAGCGAGTCTTCCTAAAAGATAGCAGTGGAGATACGCACTGGAGGTTCAACGCTTCTACGGGACCATCTGCGTACCAAGATACACCGCTGTACAAACATTGAAGCGATTCTGTTCCACCGGTTCATGAGTTACAGGGCGAATGAACACACACACACACACACACACAGTGGACACACACACAGTGACACACACAGAGCATTCTAAGCACGATAAAAGATCTGTACAAACGACTGACCTTGCCTGACTTTGGACAGGGGCCCCCAGACGCGGATGGTGCCGTCGTCTGAGGCGGACACCAGCATGCTGGGCAGCTTGGGGTTCCAGTGCACGCAGTTCACTGTGTGCGAGTGGCCCTCCAGGGCCGCCACCGGCTGGTCCCGGTTGCAGTTCCAGATGTACACCTTGTGGTCTGTTGACACAGCGCCAGGAATGCTCATTACATCCAGATGAAAGGGTAAACCATAACAATCACCTGTTATCATCATTTTGAGAATCGTATATAGCCTGGAATAACGCTCAGTGACATTACGATATTTACACTACTTATCAGGCTCCCAATCATCCTGCAAAGACCAGGGACCCTTTCATCTCTCTCAACA
>JAGGCT020001469.1:0-25000 GCA_017654935.2 Phymorhynchus buccinoides
CCTATGGGGTGTTTGAAATGCTAACTGAGCGACCTGAATTATGTAAATTCTTGTCCTTTAAAGACTTGGGGCTATGAATGTGGGCTAAATTATGATTCATGAACCAGTCAGAACACTCAGCATCCCGCTGAACGCGTGGATCCCTTTAGCTAAGGGGGTAGTTCATTAATTATTAAGAACATTCAGTATCCCGCTGAACGTGTGGATCCCTTTAGCTAAGGGGGTAGTTCATTAATTAAGAACATTCAACTTCCCGCTGAACGTGTGGATCCCTTTAGCTAAGGGGGTAGTTCATTAATTAAGAACATTCAGTATCCTGCTGAACATGTGGATCCCTTTAGCTAAGGGGGTAGTTAATTAATTAAGAACATTCAGTATCCTGCTTAATGTGTGGATCTCTTTAGCTAAGGGGGTAGTTCATTAATTAAGAACATTCAACTTCCCGCTGAACGTGTGGATCCCTTTAGCTAAGGGGGTAGTTCATTAAGTAAGAACATTCAGTATCCTGCTTAATGTGTGGATCTCTTTAGCTAAGGGGGCAGTTCATTAATTAAGAACATTCAAATTTGTACAATCTTTGTCATTTTAAAGTCATTATCGCTTATAACGAACACTTCAACTTCAAGAGCTACAGTAGAAAGTTGAACATTTTTTCTGAAAGAAACTGTTCAGCATGGACTAAAGAAAACAATTTTGCCATCCACTTGCAGAACTCACTTCCGAATACTTTAACTCAAAGTGTTTTACTAAAGAGTAAACTGAGAAAGCAACATGAAAAAAGGAACAAAATGATAAAAAAAATCAATAGCAACGAGACGCGTCATCTAAAATGGTGGCATCCTCGTATACGCTGGACTGATGATTAATCAGTTATTCTGAGCTCCTCCGAAATTGGAATGTGTTGGCTCAATGCAGCGGGGAGACCAGTGAAAACTAAAAACCGGACACATAATTATGTACCTTACCCATTATGGTCATATGGCCTAGAAACATAGAAAAATAAGATCAGTTATTGTTGTCAGAAGGGGCTAAAGTAAAGTAGTCAGTGGCTGCAAAAAAGAGTAGAGTGGCGAGCTTTAGGTATTAGGTACTTTATAGTCACAGAGGCGTTTCTGTGAAATTCGGGTTGCTCCCACCTGGAGAGCGTGTCGCAGCCAGAGGCGCGCCACCCAAATTTTTTGTTTCTTTTGCATGCAATTTTTGTGTGACTGATGAGGAAGGAAAGGGGGGTTGGGGTGGGGGTAAATTTTGACCAAATAACAACTTTTTCGTTGCCACTGGGTTTAATGTGTGCTAAGTGCATGGGCACATGGGACCTCGGTTTATTGTCTCATCCGAAAGACTCCATGTTCAGGCTGTAAGGCCTAGTGCAAAGTGAGAGGAAAAATCCCCTGTACCCGGGTTCGAAATCGGGTTAACTTGACACAAGGCGAACACGTTAGCTTTGTGCCACTCTACACCTCATGAGAGCAACTCCACTGAATAAGTGAACAGCCTAAAACTTAGAAAGGTAGGAGTTAAACAAACAGGCCAGCTGTAGACGCTACATACGATTCGGATCTGAATGCGATGCGATTGTGACGATGTGAGCATAGTGAGCGAAATTATAATTATTTTTAAACGGAAATATTTCATGTGGTCCAGTCAGATCGCATCCCCATACGATTTTATACGTGTGTAGCGCCGGCTTTAAAAAGAAAGGAAAAAACCTCATCAACAATCAGCTTTCGTTCTTACCAGCGGTGAGGACCTGTCCCATGATGACCTCTGACACGTCTTGACCTTTGACCCCTGCCCGGGTCAACACCTCTTTGATGGCAATGCTGCCCAAGTCATGAGCCGCCAGTGTGGACAGGGCTCCATTGAAATTACCTGGAATTATCATCATCATCATCATCATCATCATCATGATCATCATTATCATGATCATCATTGTCATCATCATCATCATGATCATCATCATAATCATCATGGGCTGCCAGTGTGGATAGGGCTCCATTGAAATTACATGAAAATACCATTATCATCATCATCATCATCGTCATCAACATCATTGTCATCATCGTCATTGTCATCATCATCATCATCATCATCGTCGTCATCATCATCGTCGTCGTCATCATGAGCCGCCAGTGTGGACAGGGCTCCATTGAAATTACCTGGAAATATCATCATCATCATCATCATCATCATCATCATCATCGTCATCATCATCATCGTCATCATCATCATCTCTTTGATGGCGATGCTACCCAAGTCTTGGGCGCCAGTATGAATATTGGCCCACTGAAATATTTGCCTTCGTATGGCATATGATCAGTGTTGTAATATTTGATGATCATCATCATCATCATCATCATCATCATCTCTTTGATGGCGATGCTACCCAAGTCTTGGGCGCCAGTATGAATATTGGCCCACTGAAATATTTGCCTTCGTATAGCATATGATCAGTGTTGTAATATTTGTAGCACAAGGTGTGTATGTGTGTGTCAAGTCAAAATGATATTTAATGAGGATTAAGTAATAAGTTGACATGGCTGTGTGTGTGTATGTGTGTGTGTGTGTGTGTGTGTGTGTGTGTGTGTGTGTATGTATGTGTGTGTGTGTGTGCGTGTGTGTGTGTGTGTGTGTGTGTGTGTGTCGCGCGTGCATGCATATGCTTGAGTATGTAATGTTCACTTCATGTGCGTCAGAATGGTCAGCACCTTGACCTTGGGTTCTCAAGAGAAGATAAGCTCTCTCTCTCTTCCGTAGCGACCATAAACGGCATAAGTCACTTTAGTTTTTAGTCTCTCTCTCTCTCTCTCTCTCTCTCTCTCTCTCTCTCTCTCTCTCTCTCTCTCTCTCTCTCTCTCACTCTCTCTCTCCTCTCTTCTTAAACACCCTCTTTCAGCTTGCTGAAGATTCTGATGTGTATAAAACTAGGGGATTTCCAGTCTGGCAGCTTACGTCACGGTACGGAGGAGGGGAGGGGCAGAACTTGAAAAGGCAGGGAGAGGGGGGGGGGGCGAGGGATCTGGTGGGGGTTGTGGGCTGGATCATGGGGATTTGGGGGAAACAGGGGAGAGGGGATGGGAGGATGAGAGGGAGAGGCCGGGGGGGGAGGGGGGAGGGGATTTCTATATTCGAGATTTGAATCCTTCCACACACACACACACACACACACACACACACAAACATACACAGTGACGCACGTGTACGCGCGCGCGCGTGTCGCATGAAAATAGGTAGCTCGTAAAAATAAGTAGCTCGCTACTATGAGTCTGTATTTGCGACCACAAATTTCACTTTTTCTGTACTTTAACCATTTAACTAACCCTAACCCTAACCCTATCCCTAGAAAAAAAGTGAAATTTGTGGTTCATGCTCAATGTCGCAAATACACACTGTCATAGGTAGCGAGCTACTTATTTTTACGAGCTACCTATTTTCATGCGACAGCGCACACACACACACGCGCACACACACACACACACACACACACACACATACACTACGTGTCTGAGCAGGGTCTCAGTCAGTGATCGTCCGACGTCTGCTAAATTCAGCCTAGCCCGAGAACATGTCTTGTGCTACCGATGTACACCTACTTTCCGATTTTCGTCCTCTTTTCAACATTAACAACCGCCTAAAAAAATGCATTCTTACCTACAGGCGTTCGTGCAGCGGCTACAATAAATGCCTCCTCCATTGTGGACAGCTGGACTGGTCGAACTCAAAGGCTATTTTGTTGGATTTTCTGATCAGCCGATCTAATCTCGATTGTGTGTTGTGATGGACCTTGCTTGCTCGTGTGATGGAGGTAGTGAATGAGACGAGTGGTTTGATTGGTTCACAGAACAAAATGACAAGTCACCTAACTTCCTGAACATATGATTGGTTGAAAATAGATGGGACACATCCCCCCCCCCCCCTCTCTCTCTCTCTCTCTCCCCCCCCCACCCCCTCCCAGTTCTGTAAGAACAAGATAAGAACAGGAGTACATTGAATTGAGAACGAGAGCCTATGATGTTTCTCTGTCTGTCTGTCTTTATAAGTGTATACTATATGTGACAAAAATGTCTTCCACATCACAGTGCCTAAACTACTGAACTAATCTTATTGAAACTTGGCAGAATGGTTCTTAGGACCTCTAGATGCGACCTGTAGGCCTAATGACAATTCTACCAAATGGCAAGCCATACCAAAGTAATCCCTGTGAATCAGATTTGAATATTACAAAGACACTATTTATTTATAACTCTTCTAGTGCCATGTTATTATTTTATGTTCTTAATTGGTAGTCCGTTGCATCTCAACCGACAAGAGGGAAGTAACCTTTTTTTTTTTGTGTGCATGCGCATTGCATTAACCCTTTCGGCAGAGACAGTGACAAAAGCTCTAAAAACAGACAAACACATGACAGGGTGCTTGGCAGTGAATGTCTTTGCATTTGGTGGGAGCGTAGAGCGTTGTCCTGGGTGAATATATTCGCCTTGGTGCTAGAAGAGTTAAAGATAATGGATGTATTTCAATCAGTTTTAAAAACTGGTACAATGAAAAAAGTGTCATCCAAGATTTTTTGTGTAACATAATAAACGTCTGGGTATTGCCATACTGATACAGAAAATCCACAATGATCCAAGAGTTGAAAATCATATCCCTTGCCTGTCACCAGCAACTGGGAGGACAGTTTATATGGCTGAGCCATCTTGTTTTGTGTGTGTGTGTGTGTGTGTGTGTGTGGCATGTGTTTGCTATAGTGTGTGTGTGTGTGTGTGTGTGAGAGAGAGAGAGAGAGAGAGAGAGAGAGAGAGAGAGAGAGAGAGAGAGAGAGAGAGAGAGAGAGAGAGAGAGAGAGAGAGAGAGAATGGTTGTTGAACCGATTGCATCTTGTCTTTTATCTTAGCAATCTCATTTCATTTTCATTACAAAATGTCTTGAGGCTTAGGGTATTAAAGTATAATTATGCCTAAATTAGAGCCTCTGTCAAGTTCCAGGAAATCAATCAAGATGGTAAGCCATATAAACCTACTCCCTGAATTAGTTAGCAAATCATCTTCAAGAATTTATTATTGTACAGTAAGCATCAAATTCACTGGGCGGAATGTCTATGGCCTACCATTCCATTGTACCAGGACAGCAGGCATCATATTGTTAGGGTGATGGCCCGGAGTGTTTTCTCATCACTTTTTCTTTTGATAAAGTACTGTCAGAAATATTTTGCCTGATGATCTAATAATTAAATAAATCTTCTTCTTTTTTATCAATTGTGTGATTACATGTGTCTGATAATCGAGCAAGTTTTTCAAGTGTGTGTGTTTTTTGGCAAGGTTTCTTTTCCAATTGTGTTATTACATAATGTATGTTCAAGAAATATTTTGTCTGATGATCTAATAATTAAATAAGTCTTATTTTTTTCATCAATTGTGTGATTACATGTGTCTGATGATTTAGCTCATAATCGAGCAAGTTTTTCAAGTGTGTATGTTTTTTGGCAAAGTTTCTTTTCCAATTGTGTTATTACATAATGTATGTGCAAGAAATATTTGGTATACAAGAAAATAAAGAACACAAACGCCCATATTCTAGTTTGCAGCAAATCTTCCACACTTTTCTTCAGGCCCTATTGTAATACAATGATCTAGAAATATTTTGTGTGATAATCTAACAACCAAACTATTTTCCTATCGCTTTTCACAATTTGAAGTGTGATCATTAAAGTATGTAAGAAACAGTTTGTCTGGTGTTCTAAGAATTAAACAAAGTTGTTGGGTTTTTCCTATCCATCTTTTTGATGTGTAACAACAAGTGTGTAAAAACAATTAAACAACATACTGTATTAGGGATGAGTCTGAATTTATTATTTTTAATTTATCAGTCTTTAACATAATGTATTGCAATACAAAAGTCACAATGAGGATGTTCATATGGTTGGCAGTTTGAGTGAATTAGGATACAGTGGAACCTCCCAAATAAGACCTCCCATTATAAGACTTCCTCCCACGTAAGACCTACTTCTGTGAGACATTGCGCTTCTTTGTAAGTATTAAAATTACCTCCCTTATAAGACCTCATTTTGGATGATTTTTGAAGGTCTTATAAGGGAGTGTTTAGTACAACAACAGAACTATCATAAAGATGATGGTGGTTGTTCAAAGAAAGAAGAAAAAAGAAGGGAGGTTCCACTGTAAACATGAAAGTCCATTCCAAAAGAAAAATTAAGACTAGTTTAGCTTAGGTTTGCGCAATCATTGTGAAACTTAATCAAATTAAACAATCAAGAAAGGGCGTAAAAGGGCCGAGAGGCCCACTTCTGGCCCTATTACACTACTACTACTACTACTACTGTAGTAGACAATGGTAATTCTGCCACTTTTGTTCTGATCATTTCAATAGCTTAGGCTGTGGTGATAACAACACATTTTTCCTCACACAGAGACAGACAGACAGACAAAAAGGCACAGGCCTTTGCTCTGGTTGCAAAGTACTTTTATACTTTATAACTGGGAGTACATCAGTGCACAGGCCCCTCCACCATCCTGTTGGTTCCATCCTTCCTCTTCCTTCCCAGCCCAGTTCTTCACTTAGGTGTCTCACCTTCCCAATCCCTACCCCCCCCCCCCCCCCCCCCCTCTCTCTCTCTCTCTCTCTCTCTCTCTCTCTCTCTACACACACACTTTTTATGCTTGCTTTTTCATGTTTACCCAATCATTTGCCTTTAAGGCCCAATCCTTTTCCATTCCATATATTTGGCAAGAGCTGCACCCAGTTAAAGTGCCTTTCAATGACTCCCTTTGAGTTTTGCCCAGTGCATATATTTGATGCGTATCTTTCCTGTCATCACAACATGAGTCACTGGATTGTCACATATATAATTATGAGTTAATCAATTCAGTCAAGCTTGGGGAGAGAAGAACGCGTGCCAGTGTGCTTTGATTTGAGGGATCACACAGAAACATGTTTGTCTTGTCAGATTGCCTGTGGTATGGCAATTGTGTGATGAGATAATGAATGAAAATCTGCTTAACGTCCTCTGGTCTGGAACAGACACATACGGAACATTAGTAGATAATAAACATGGTGGGAACGATTCTGGAGGCAATGCCCAGAGGCAGTGCAACACCAGGAAAGTCCCAAATTTTTAACAATAACAGATGTGTAAACCGTAACTGATGAGAGAATCACAATGTAAGCTATATATAGTGGTGGTGGTGTGTGTGTATGTGTGCATGCATGCATGTGTGTGTGTGTGTGTGTGTGTGCATGTGTTTGTGTTTGTATGTTTGTCTGAATATACCTGTCTGTCTGACTGTCTCTATATCCATGTGTGTGCATGTGTGCAATATTGTATTTCAACAACATCAGCTGCACTCAAGGCATACAAAAACTCCGGAAAACATCAGAGGCTTTATTGACCGTTATGAATCTGAACATCAAGCACTTTCCATTCAGCGCAAGAAAAAACAACAGAATTATCATCAAAACTGATAATTATTTTAAAGCCTGAGATTCCTTTTGGCAACATACATGACTGCATGTTTTCTACGTTAATTGCTGAAGTGCTAGCCCTATAATGCAGCTCATGGCAAACGACGCACAGTTCTATGCTGAACAAATAAGCAGTGGTGATAGCGACTAAATAACGTGTTTCACAATCAAATAAAAACGGCTTGGTTAGAGAGATAGATCAGGGTGGACAAACACTGTTTTAATTGTCAATGTTTATGCAATATTTTGTGTGCGTGTGCTTAGGATATATAACTAGTGTTCTGTGTGCATCGCCTGTCTTTCCTACCTACACAGAGAGAGAGAGGGGAGAGAGAGAGAGAGAGAGAGAGAGAAACACAGAGACAAACACACACACACACACACACACACACACTCATGTATCCTTCTATACAGGGCCGGATAAAGGGGGGGGCAGGCTGCACACACAAACACGCACACAAACACACTCATGTATCCTTCCTATACAGGGCCGGACCTACAGGGGGGGTTTAGCGGGCTGCAGCCCCCACCCTAGGGGTCTTTTTCCTAAAGCCCCCACCCCTTAAAAACTTAGGTCCGGCCCTGCACACACAAAAAACAATTCATGTCGCCGAGCGGCAGCTAAATTTCCTCGCAGGCTATACCTAGCACTAATTTATACAAATAACTATTTCAAGAATCAAGAACGTGCAAGATATTCTTTTTGTTTTCAATGAAACAGTTTACAAAAAAGTTAAATGTTTATATTGTTTTGTTTGCTCTCCCACCAATCAGACACTGCAAAAACTCACCAGGGTATATCAACAGATTGAGTTGAAATGATTTTTTAAAATTTGTACCAAACATGACTTTTAAATAAAAAATTTGGCAGAGTGCGTACACAATATTGAGCAAATCCACACAAAACAACCCTCCACCACGCCAACTCCAATTCTTTGTAGAATAAATCTAGACTGTCATTTATACAATACTACTTTCTTTCTTTACATGTGTGTGTGTAGAGAGGGATTTCAAGGGCCAAAAAAGTATACATGTTAAGAGCCTTGAGGTTTGAACTAAACATCTGTGAAACTCCCACAGTTGGGGGTTGCACGGAGTCAGTACTTTCTAGTTTTTCATTCAAACATACATCAATCTATAAGCAATATAATTTATATATTTGGCCATACACACAAGAAAGAAAAAAGCATTCCTTGCATCAAACTAAGCTAGAAAATGAAAAATAAAGCTTCAAACAACAATTACCACTTTGTATTAATTTGTTGTCTGATTTAGCTGAAACAGTTAACTGTATATACGGACAGTGCTGCAAAGTAAGTTGATATTAATACATGTATACAACATAATATCAATATATTTACCAAAAAATATACACTTAGAAAAAAATAACACATTTATTAATTTCTCAGATTTGTTTTTTAATGCAGACTTTTGACTTTTTGGAAACAATAATTCGTAAAAAAAACCAAAGTGGGAAACATTCCAAATATCCATTATGGCAAAGACAATAACACTGATGCTTTGAAACCCTGGCACATGCAACAAATTATCAATCATCATCGCCACCATCGTCATCATATTTATTCTCATCATTCAGCTATGACGATCAAGCGACATCACTAATGCTTTTTTTTAAATAAAGGTTTTTAAAAAATATGATGAAAGTTGTAACAAATTTGAAATAACTTCACCAACACAATTTCAAAATGATAAATTGACCACTTGTGTAGCCATTCTTTCTTTTCATAAATAAAGTTGTGTTTTACAAATACGATGAAAGCTGTATCCAATTTAATTAAGCTTCACCACAACAATCTCCACCCCAAAAAATTTAAGGTACCGTTTATATTATACAAATATAATAAAAGTTTTGTATAAAAAATTAAAAAAAATTAAGAAAACCCTAATATCACAGCGTGTTGAGAAAGAAAACCGCGGACATTTTTCTACACTAGTCCCTAGCTTTATGTGTTGACAGCAACGAGAGCATTCTGTTCAGAGCAGGTGGTCTTGGTGGCAAAGGGCGCACTGGCAAATTGGCGGGTGGGAATGCCATAAGGCGGCTTCTCCTCAAACATACGCCTCTTCTGCAGCTGCATTTCATGATCCAACACCTTAGCGTCAAACTGCATCTTGGACCACCCCGGGAGGTCGATCTGGGTCTCCGTGCAGTTGCCCCTCATTCTCTGCCTGGAAAATCACAGCACCAAAAGATTAACCCCTTCACTGCCATTATAAAGAGAACAATTTGAGAAAGTATCGATGTTCTTATTACAGTGGAACCTCCTGTACAAGACCTTTAAAACATCATCCAAAATGAGGTCTTAAATGGGAGGGAGTTGTATAAGGGAGGTAATTTTAATACTTACAAAGAAGGGCAATGTCTCGGAGAAGTAGGTCTTAAGTGGGAGGGAGTCTTATAATGGGAGGTCTCATATGGGTGGCGCGCCTCAGGCTGCGACGCACTCTCCAGGTGGGTGCAACCCAAATTTCACAGAAGCCTCTGTGACTATAAAGTATCAAATACCAAAATAAGAGAGGTTCCACTGTATAACATTTCAAAGAGACCTGTTAGACTCAGTGTAAGAAATTGCTCTAGAAATATATCTTTCCTGACTTGTCTAAACCAAAAACCAACATTCCAGGACTATGACATAAAATGTTATGACATCATCAATGACATCACACACCCCATAGTAGACAGGGACAGGCTGTGAAGGGGTTAGTCTTTCACCTCTTCAGTGCCAACAACCTATGAATACATCCTCTGTAACGCTTCAGTACTTGCCACCAACTTATATATATTTCAGCGCCTTTCCACGATTTTACCGTACTCCACATAAGGCCAGGCAAGGCAAACATTTGTAATAGGCGGCACTGAAGGGGTTAACTGAGTAGCAGTCTCTTTTATTAATACATTATTAATTCAAGTTTTCAAAGTTCCTCTGCTAGATCTAGATGAACACAGAAATCAAAACCCTTTTGATTCAAAGCTGCTCACATTAAAACATCTCTCTCTCTCTCTCTCTCTCTCTCTCTCTCTCTCTCTCTCTCTCTCTCTGTCTGTCTGTCTGTCTCTATAGCTACCATCTGCCCTTAGAAATAGGATAAAGATAAAACACTAGTGTGATGTCACAAATATTTCAGATAAATAACCATGCAGAAAATGAAAAAGGTTATTCTGTCTGATTAAATAGACTATTTCAACACATTAATTAAGCTTACACTTTTCTTAGATAAATAACAAGCATACTCTCTCTCTCTCTCTCTCTCTCTCTCTCTCTCTCTCTCTCTCTCTCTCTCTCTCTCTCTCTCTCTCTCTCTCTCTCTCTCTCTTTTTTCCTGCTGAAACTTTACATAAAATATGAACATCATGCAAGTGTGTGGTTTAATAAATACCTTCTTTTTTTTCAATTAAAATGGTGACCACTTTGCGATCATGGCTCACATTGGTCAATTAGGTTTTGCAATGAGCCAATCATTGTTTGACAGATGCTCATGGTCTTTCAAAAGAAATAATAAACATGTAATAAAGACAGGTAAAACAATAACTCAAAAATAAAAACAAACAAATGGGTGAATGAAAACAATATAAACTTTTTAAAAACTATGGAAATCCTACATGGTTTATTCTATCTTGCTATGGGTTCTAAAAGAATCTGAATCACAAACAGATAAAGGAATAAAAATGGTGTTGCTCTTTTAAAAAAAAAAGGTTACTATATATAATAATTAAAAAAATGTAAAAGCAGCATCTGCTTTACACTGAATACGGCTATCGAAATGCTGCGATCAAAACAACATAAATCGGGGGAAACTTTTCCAGTTACAACAAAACTGAATGTGGGATTTCCTCTCAGGCTAAGGAGAAGAAGACATATAATAATAATAATAATAATATTTTCTTTTTTTCCTCATTGTAAATAATATAACCCTATTTTGTTCTTTATATCTATTATGATCTGTGTTTCTATCTTTTTATATATAATCAATGTTTATGTACAATGCTTTGTTTATTTTATTTTATTTTTCTTGTGTGTGCGTGTAGGCATTACTCATTGTTTGTAGTGTTTAGCTCAGTGTTAATGTACAGCGCTCTGAGCTCCCTGCAAAGGCAGTAGAGCGCTTTATAAATGTCCAGAATTATCATTATAGAAAGGCATATATAATAGGACAATGGGAACATATTAATAATGATGGAATATAAGCATCAAATTACACCCTAACATAAAATATCTACTCTGATTCTATGAATGAATGGAACGGAAAAACCAAAAGCAAACAAACATAGAACAGGAGTGCTTATACCAGGTACTATAAAGAGCAGGCAAAAACCAAGCAAAACTATCTAAACACAAATAGATCTAGAGCATTTCATTTCTGATTCAGCTAAATAAATAAACAAAACAAACAAATAAATGAATAAATCAGAAAGAAATGGTAACATTAAAAGCTTGAGCAGCATGCTGGAAACAAATAGAACAAATTCAGTCAAATGAAACAAAGCAAAAATAGAAACAAAAATACTTAGTCTATCCAAACTATAACAGTTAAACATCTGCTTTTAAACGATTCTTGTGGAATCAAATCTGAACTACATGTACGTACGTTTCTGGTCTAAACTTACGAGATTTGTTTAAACTGGGCAGAGTTTTCCGTTTTGAAGGTCTTAGGGACCTAGAAAATATGTCATCATAATCTATCAACATAAAATTTCAAAACATTATGAATGAAATTACGTGGTACAAACAAACTAGGAACACAACAATGTATAACATATACAATCATCTTTAGTTTATATACAATTATCTTTAGTTTATAACATATACAATCATCTTTTGTTTATAACATATACAATCATCTTTAGTTTATAACATATACAATCATCTTTAGTTTATAACATATACAATCATCTTTAGTCACAATATGGCCTGAAGAAAAGTGTGTAAGACACTTGAAAATTCGCTGCCAACTAGAATATGGGCGTTTGTGTTCTTTATTTTCTTGCGTACCTATAATATACAATCATCTTTGTGACAAAGCGCTCCACAGAAAAATGCTGTAAATGCAAAGAAGCAAAGATACAACACAAGTGCTTCATAATAGCGTGCAATCAATGTTCAGCGAGCAGCAAAGACATAGTGTGGTGAGAGTAAGAAATAAGAAAACAGACTATCCAGTGACAATATAACAGTGCAGTGATTTAAACAATCAACACACACACACACACACACACACACACACACCTGAAAGCCACCACAGCAAAATGTAAACACACATCTACCACACATAAGAACCTTAACTCAAACAGTGTCTTCCTGGAGGCCTGTATGGAGCTACTTCCCTTTATCCTATAAAAAATATGTAATCCTAAATCTTCCGGTCGGAGTGTGGCTTGCGCACGTGACAAGGTAATTCAAAACGGTCACACATGTAATGTTCTCATCCATAGCTGGTGCATTTGTACCATAGTGTTCAAGTGCTTCAGCTGTTGGGATGATCTTTTAGCCAGGGTACGACAACAATAACAACAACTAAACAAATTTTGATCCATGGTGTGGTGCGTGTGTGCACACACAAGAAAGCCACAGTACAGACAATATACTGCACACACACACACACACACACACACACACACACACACACACACACACACACACACACACACACACTCTCTCACACACACACACACACACACACACACACACACACACACACACACACACACACACACACACACACACACACACACACACACACACACACACACACACACACAACCCCACAAATTTTACACACAATTCTAATTTTAGCAAGGAAGAATGAGTTTAACGTCCTCCGACCTGGTACAGGTACATATATATGGGACATTTTTATATGTCAAAATAGTGGGTCGATCCTGGAGGTACTGCAATACAGGTCAGCCCATGAGCCGAATTCTTGCCTTGTTGTCACGGTTTCTCACTACATTATCAGATATGTTTGTGTCACAGCCATAGATATGGCCTGATGAAAAGTGAGCAGTTCACTGGAAAATCTGCCACAAAGGATATGATGGACGTGGTGTTGTTTGCTCAGTCTGGTATACATTACATTATCAGTTATATGATCAGGTGCAGGTGTCAAAGGCCGGGTTCACATTAGACGCCTAAGTTCCATACAGAAAACCCTAAATAAGTGGAAGAAAGAAGAATAAAAGTTTACGCATATAGGGGAAATTCGGACTTGTGCGCTAATCTTTTCCCTTCTTTGTTTTACTTATTTATGGATTGCGCAAGGGTTTCCGCTTGGAATATCCGCTTATGTGTGTACACGGCCTTAGCCTGAGAAGAAAGCATCTCTTTAACAGTCTGTAAAATACACACTGCACTCCACTCCACCACACAACACACACACCCAGAAATGGTCACTGCTCTACTGACCTGGAGGCTTTGCGCGGCGTGCTCTCGATGTTGGCCAGGGGCATCTCCAGCCAGGTGGCGCTGTCGGTGCCGTGTCGTCCCAGTGGCACCAGAGGCAGGGGAGGCAACCTCACCTGGTGGACGTCTGCCCGGGAGTAGTGCTCCCCCGTGGTGCAGCGAAGCACGACCTGGTCCTCGCGATTCCGCTCACGCTCCTGAGACAGCAGCGGGTCCTGGAGGTTCTCTGTGTGCACCTGGAGAACACACCGTTCATTCCGTTTCATCCCCCGAAGTCGGAGTGTGGCTGCCCCCCACGTGGCTGGGTAATCAAAAACGGGTCACGCACGTCATGCTCTCATCCGTAGCTGATGCGCTTGTACGATAGTGTTTAAGTGCTTCCGCTCTTGGGATGATCCCTGGAGTCTTTTAGCCAGGGTACAACAACAACAACACAACATTCCATTCAAGTCTCCCCCCCCCCCCCCCCACCCCCCATGGGGACACTGGGGAGTCTTGTACAAAATAGTTCCCCCGCCTTCTGGAAGTTCTGTGCTAGTAACTTCCTCTAATCTGTCACTCTCTTTGACTCCTGTCTTTCCCCTTTGATTAAGGTCTCTGTACACGTGAACGCTTTTCACTCTTTCCCCATAGCAACACAGTCACATGCAAGTCAGATTATGAGTAGCCTATCACTGCGTTGCCATGGGGAAAGAGGGAAAAATGTTCACCTGTACAGTCAGACCTTTACTGTCATCTACCATCTTTCTGCCTTACTGCTCCGTTCTCCTGTCTTTGGATTAGAAACACTTACAAAGATTTTCTCCAGCAGAAGACAGACATGCTGGGGCGTAATTATTTTTTAGCTAGGCGCATAACAGCAGTATGACGCATCTGCACTCATATGACAGGAAACTGTCTGAGCAATTGAGAAAGAAAGAAAATTCTATTTCAAGGACTTCTTGCACACAAAAACACCACAGGAGGAAGATTAGATAATCCACACAATAAAAAATAAAAATTCATTCTTAACAAAACTTTGTCAAATGTGGAATGAATGAAATGAAATGATTGAATGTAAAAAGGTATTTTGTACTCCAGTTCACAGAGTAGAAATGTGGAATAACAAAAAGCTATATGATTTGATGACGGCTTCACAGACAAAGATTGTGCACACACAAACACACATGCAAGTGTATGCGAGCACATACACAAACATACAAACATGGACGAACAAACAGAATTTATTTCCACAGGATACTGAGATAAGCATACATGTGCACACATACACACAACATGGAGAAGTACACAAACACACACATATAACATACACACAATGTGTGCATGTACACACACACACACACACACACACATACACACACACACACACACACACACACACACACACACACACATACTCACCGGTGTCCTAATAAATTGACAATATTTTACGATTATCATAAATTATCCACAATTAATAATACCATTATCATAAGTTAGCCTTGGTGTTCATGCTTGACTTAATACCGCCTGAGGCCTCTAGAATGCTGCCATTTAACCCCATCTTTCCAACATTGTTTCACATTCGATCATCCACTTATGTAAAATCATGCATAGTTAATATCCTGTGCACTATTGGCCACTGCAACTATATATAGGGTTATTAACGCCCTTGACGGCAAGAGTTAAGCCCTTGTTGGTCAGTATCCAAAAGGGCATTCACTGTTGCAAAAGGCAGCCATTCAGTGGCCTCAAATAGGGTTATTGGCGAGAGTTATTCCCTTGTTTGGTCAGTACTCAAGCATCTTCCCCCACCCACCAAGGGCATTCACTCTTGCAAAAGGTGGTCGTTGCAGTGGCCAATAGCCTAGACAGTAAACGTAGATAACGCACACCATAAACCTCAAAGATAATGATACATGCCAAAACACAACACAGTGCACTGCAAATATGTGACAGTGCATGGGAAAATTGAGATTTTAATTTTTCATGGTGGAGCAAAGATTCCTTGTTGATACACAGAAAACCGAATGGAGTTATCTTGTCTAGTTTTTATTTGATAATTATTTGAAGTTTGGCATTTGAAATAGATCATTTGCAAAAATTGAGCATATAAGATACAATTTTGCCTCTTTGTTTCTATTGATTTGATTTAGAAAACAATCAAATAAACAAAGAAATAATTCAAAATTGCCTTTCATGTTGTGGATACTGGTAGAATACATAACAATAGAGATAAATATGCCCAAACGAACGAAAATTGTGTTTTACGTCCTCTCGGTCTGGAATAGACACATATGGGACATTTGTAGATACAAAGATGGTGGGAACAATACTGGAGGCAATACCCAGAGGCAGTGCAACTCCAGTAAAGTCCATATTTTTTAACAATACAAATAGGTGTAGCGGTAACCACGCCTCAGTTAAACTTCATCGGCTATGGTACCGCCACAAGATAGAGTATTATATAATGAGGCTATAGTATGAATCATATAAATATGCCCTAAATAGAAAATTGATATTTTGGGGGTTGTTGACTATTTTTGGCTTTTGCCAAAAACATTCTGAGCGACTTATGTAGGTTTTCCCCATGCACCATCACATATATCCCAGCTTTATCAACTCACCGTGATGGAGGCTGGCCGGTGTTGGTTCAAGGCCTGAGCGTAATATTCCCCGGCATCCAGCGTGTCCAGAAACACATGACCCTGACCACACACAGACAACAAAGCATTGTAATTATGCCCTGCAAATAAACGCCCCCCGTGGGGGTACCGGGGGGGGGGGCTTTCGGACAAATAGCTCTCCCACCTTCTGGAAGTTCTGTGCTTGTAACTTCCTCTAATCCATCCCTCTCTTTGACTCTGCCTTTTCCTTTTGCTTAATGTCATCTGCTATCTTTCCATCTTACTGGTCCATTCTCCTGCCTTTCTTCTATAAATTCTTACAAAGATTTCCTCCAGCCAAAGTCGGACATGCTGGGCCCTACTATTTCTTAGTTAGGCGCATAACGGCAGCATGACGCATTTACGCTCATATGACAAAAAACTATCTGAGCGAACGAAGAAGAAATAAACGCTACAAAATCATACCAGAATCATAATCTAGGTGTACATTCCCTACATCTCCCTAACCACTCATAAGCTATGCTGAAAAGCTTGGTGGTTGTAGGTGTGTGGGGTTTTTTTAATCACCAAATTGTATGAACATCAGAATGATAGATAATACAGTTAACTACACAGGATCCATGTTTTCAATACCAATATAAAAAAAAATGAATGCTCTCTTCTGAGTCAAAATGTCTATGATTGTAAACTAGGAATAATATCGGCACAGGTGCAGATCAACACCCACCCCTCTATTTTCTCAGTTCTTTCCGGGGTTTTTTCAGTCTTGCCATTCTTACTGCAGATTGAGCACTTCAACCTCTATCCTTTTCTATATTTAACGTTAATGTTCATCCATTTACACAATGAAACACATGCATTCAATAGTAGTGGAAGGTAAAGGCAAGACGGAAAGAACGCCATGAACCAGGACTGTGACAGGGGGTGTTGATCTGCATCAATGAACCAGGACTGTGACAGGGGGTGTTGATCTGCATCAATGAACCAGGACTGTGGCAGGGGGTGTTGATCTGCATCTTTAACAACAAATCTGAAATGGCAACCCTCACGTTTCATTCGCATGTTCCAAACATTAACTCTTCTAGCACCATGGGTGAATATATTCACCCAGTATATCTCTCTACACTCCCACCAAATGCAAAAACAATCACTGCCATGTGTTTGTTGTTTTAGAGCTGTTGTCACTGTTGCTGCCGTTAAAGCAATGCATATGCACTCAACAACAACAATAGTTACCCCCCTCTTGTCGGATGAGATGCAACGGACAACCAAGAACGTCAAAAAATGCATGGCGCGAGAAGATTTAAGACATCATTAACAACAACACACAAATAGACGAAAAGAATTTGTTCACAAACCTATCCTAATCAAACAACAGGCATGAGATTGAGAACTTATGATTTAGGCTGAAAAGCGGCTAAAAAAGGCTGAAGTCCCCTGAAACTGAAGGTGTTTTTTTGTAATCTAAGCCTTAAAAATAGCATTAAAAGTAGAATTGATATATTTAGTTCATTTGTATTCACATATAACAAGTATTTCTATTCTCAACTGGTCTCTTTTTGTGTAAACAATTACCTCTGGGGCCATCACAAAGCCTGAAATCAGCCTAAAGGCTGAAAAATCTCATCCCTGAAACAAGACAACTTCACACAATAAAGAATCATACATCAATATCCACCTCAGGAAAATCAAAACCGCAATTCAATTTATAAAAACCTTCCACTCTGACCTTTTTATTGACATGCTCCAGGTACTGTCGGTGCAGTTCCCGTCGCCTGCGGTCCTTGTCGGGCCAGTCGTCGTCGGTCATGGCGCCCACAATCTTCTCCCGGATGGGCTGGAAGACGCGGCTGTTCCAGTTCTTGTGCAGCAGTTCCTTCTTCCTCAGGTCCAGCATGTCCTTGCGGTCCAGATAATCCTTGACGTCCTGCAGAATTTGGGTGTAGGGGAGGGGGGGGGGGATTAAAGATAGTTAGTTTACGGATGTTTTATTTCAGGGTATGTTGGCTGATGAGCTTACATGAAGCTTGCTAAATATCTTGGGGATATGTCTATATACAAACTAATTGGTTTGAAATGAGTAATGGTGTTGCCAATTTTCTGAGATGTGTGTGTGTGTGTGTGTGTGTGTGTGTGTGTGTGTGTGTGTGTGTGTGTGTGTGTGTGTGTGTGTGTGCGCGCATGCATGTGTGTGTGTGTGTGTGTGTGCGTGCGCGCGCTTGTGTCCCCTTCAACTAAACTATTCGTTTGTATTCTGTAATGCTTCATCCACAAATCTGAAAGAAAAGCTATCCCAATCATAGGTGTAAGTGTTCCAATTTTAGACATTCATTATGCAAAGAGGAAGTTAGATATATGATAAGCAACAACTACCCTGATTCCAAATGGGTTAAAACAGAATAAACCATCACATACCAATTGTTAATTAAACAAAAACAAGGAAACCAACATGAATTACAAAAAAGGAATGAAAGGGGAAAAAAGAAAGAAAGGAAAGACGAAACAAGCCCATCGCCCAAAATTAGATGTCACAGAATGAAGTCACAAAAATGATTCACTACATGATTAATATTGGGGGGGAAAATTATACTTTCATATTTCTGGAAATGAAACTCTTTGTGTGTGTGTGTGTGTGTGTGTGTGTGTGTGTGTGTGTGTGTGTGTGTTTATCTGCATCAACGTTTCTTTGTATGTTTTATCCACGACTAATAAACGCAATAATCACATTTTCATTTATTTTCCATTTCAAATACAGTTTGTACACTATATCTGCAGTTTCTATACTATATCTGTTGAAATCTGACTAATTACGAAAGGACAATTACTTTGACGAAAGTGTGCTCGGTCTGCAGCCAAGGGGAGTAGACCCAGTCAAACACCTTCACCGACTGTTCCTGTCGCAGGAAAGATAACTCATGTCACCACACAACAGTTGTCTCCCTTTAAACTAAGAGATAAATACAATGTATTGAAGAAACAGAGAATAACAAGGAGAATTGGTAGAACGTTACGCTAAAAACAATCTGAATATTTTTCTTCTTTTCACTGTTTTCGATGAAACATTTTACACATTTGCAAGTATGCAAGCAGATATGCTCCCACACGTGCATGCACGCTTGCATGCACGCACGCACACACACGCTTTGCATAAGCACCACGTACACATATGCATACAATCATTTATCTTATTACAGTGGAACCTCCCTTTTAAGACCTTTTAAGACCTTGAAAAATCATCCAAAATAAGGTCCTAAGTGGGAAGGAGTCTTATAAGGGGGGGAGGGGGGTCTTATAAGGGAGGTTCCACTGTATACAGTAAACAAGATTTCACACTCTACAGCATTTTGGCCTGTTCGAATTGTTAACATTCAGATTAAGAGATTAGGTTTACAAAAATCCCCATGGTCCAAATAATATAATCATAGTTACTTGTCAACGACGGAATTTTTTAATTTTAATTAGGTCAAAGATTAGCATAAGAACAACAGATTCACTTGGTTAGGGAAAGCAGTAAAATGCTAGAAAGATAAATGTAGGACATTAGAAGTTCTGTTGTTATCAGAGTCAAATGTAAAATAATCATGAGCTAAAACATGAACCCACTCACCAAGCAATACTAAATTGAATCAATTACATTCAAGGTCATTGTACAAAACATTAAATCCAGCTACGGTCACAATGCACATGATTATTTTTCGCTCTTTCCACATGACACCATTTCTAGCATATCACTGTGTTGCCATTGGGAAAAAACGAAAAATAGCTACATGTATTCTGAGCATTATATTATAATTTAACGTTATAATATTCATGCCTTAAATCTGTGTATGTATGTATGTGTTTGTGTGTGTGTGTGTGTGTGTGTGTGTGTGTGTGTGTGTGTGTGTGTGTGTGTGTGAGAGTGAGAGAGAGAGAGAGAGAGAGAGAGAGAGAGAGAGAGAGAGAGAGAGAGAGAGAGAGAGAGAGAGAGAGAGAGAGAGAGAGAGAGAGAGAGAGAGAGAGAGAGAGAGAGAGAGAGAGAGAGAGAGAGAGAGAGAGAGAGAGAATTAATTTTATTTATAGAGGGTAATAGAGTAAGCAATAACATGCTTTTTTACATCCAGCCCTCTGGACAAAATACATACATATAAGTAGAAAATGGAAAATGGAAAATGGAGAGAGAGAGAGAGAGAGAGAGAGAGAGAGAGAGAGAGAGAGAGAGAGAGAGAGAGAGAGAGAGAGAGAGAGAGAGAGAGAGAGAGAGAGAGAGAGAGAGAGAGAGAGAGAGAGAGAGAGAGAGAGAGAGAGAGAGAGAGAGAGAGAGAGAGAGAGAGAGAGAGAGAGAGGAGAGAGAGAGAGATTGAGAGAGAGAGAGAGAGAGAGATTGAGAGAGAGAGAGAGAGAGAGAGAGAGAGATTGAGAGAGAGAGAGAGAGAGAGAGAGAGAGAGAGAGAGAGAGAGAGAGAGAGAGAGAGTACATGCAAGTACTGGCACATTAAGTTCAACAGTTATCTTCCCTGTTTATAAAGGACAATCTTTATTAATATGGTCTTATAGGTGTTTTAAAACCAGTAGGTCAATGCATTTTCTTCAGCTAGGTAAGAATTTAGACTGTGTTTTCTCAAAATGGCTGCTGCTCACCCTACTAACTTTAAATGCTCATAACTCTGGAACGGAAAAGGATACAAGAATGGTTCTTGTATCACTACAAAGGGAAGTGTATGAAGTTTTCAAATGTATCATTTTCCCAGAATGGTCAGTTTGACACTCAATGTTCCTTTCATGGTGCTGGGTCACATATTATCAGTCACATTTAAGGCGCAGGGGTCTCATCTGGGGGAAAAAGTATCGCCTTACAGTCCAGCAAATACAGTACTTATCATACTTTTAAAGACAGAAAACCACGAAAGAACATGATTATTCCCACCACCACCGCTGTGAAACTACGGTCGTCCCCTACGCTACCTGCAGTTCGTGCAGCTGTTTTTTGCTGAGCCAGCCTTGCTGGCTGTGGGCGGCCACCTGCTGCAGGATGGCGGAGGTGGCCTCCATGCTGTAGCTGCTGCTGCCGCCTGAGATGCTGGGCACCGTGTTGGGGCGACGGATCTTCTTCTTGCTGCTGGGGCGCGGCATGAACTGAAACAAAAAGCACGACAAGTGTAAAGTGACGTTATTTTATTCACAAGAGACAAAACAAAACTACTGGATATTTCGGCGAATGCGCCTTTATCAACACAGACAAATAAGGAAACAGCAAACATAGCAAAAGGAGGCAACAAAAGGAGCACACAACCAACTACATCACAAAATAAAAAAGCAATGCTTTCCTTCTACAGTCCAATGCGTGAAATAATGTCACTTTACACTTGTCGTGTAGTTGTTTGTTTGTTGTATGTTCCACTGATGTTGCAATCTGTTTCAGTTTTTTTAAACAAAATAGCATTTAGCTATTCTGGATATCTGGGTGGTCTTCTTGCTACTGGGACGAGGCAAGAACTGAAACAAAATAGCATTTAGCTATTCTGGATATCTGATCGATACCTTCTTTCTGCTGGGCCGTGGCATGAACTGAAAGAAAATATCCTATGGAGCTATTCTGGATACTTGGGCCATTAACATTTATAACTACTGTTGCTCTATTGTCACTTTCTTTTTGCATCTAAGCTGCGGTATGAACTAAAACAAAATATCCTAAAAACTATTCTGGATACTTGGGCAGCTAACATAACATCTGGGGCGTTTGATCGAGAGCTTCTTCTGGCTGCTCAGTCAGAGCATCTACTGTCATGTGTAACCACTATTCTGGATATATGGGTTGCTTGGTTATTTCCTTTTTCTTGCTGCTTGGTTGCAGCATGATGCATATGAGCATGGGGGGGGGGGGGGGGGGGGGGGGTGTGCGCGCGCATGTGTGTGTGTGTGTGTGTGTGTGTGTGTGTGTGTGTGTGTGTGTGTGTGTGCTCATGTGCGTGCAAACAAGCTTGCAAATATGCCTAAATCAACTTGTCTGTAATTACCCTCTGTAATTATTTGCACTGCATCTTCAACTTTCCTTAACATCGTCCATTACATCTATAATGCTCTTCTTCTCCTTCCAGTAATGTCCACCTGCCGTTTATCGGCAATTATTGACATATACAGGGGTTCAAAGATGAAGATGCACAGCATGGAATAACATGGGATTTGAGATGGATATAAATTCTATATAATAATGTAATGTAAAATAATTTAATGACATTCAAATGTTTTGGTCACGTGACTTGGAGGCTGCGCAATGCGCATACTACTTTCTTTTCTTTTCTTTAAAAAAAAAAGAAAAGAAAGAAATAACTGTCCTATCTTAGATTGTGTGTGTGTGTGTGTGTGTGTGTGTGTGTGTGTGTGTGTGTGTGTGTTTATGGACCATAGACCTTTTTTCGCAGTATCCAGGCAAGACCAGTCAGACTGAAGCTGGAAGGGAGTTCCACAGGTCATTCTTAATATATTCTTAATATTTTCTGTGGACAGTTTTGTGTGGAGTTCTCTGTTGTCTAGCAAATCATTCCAACCTGTTCTAAGTTAACTTGGTCAGCTGATTAAATGAAAAATGGTCACTCACTTTGGATGTGGTCTCATTTTCATCGACAGCCAATTCATTCAAGTCCTCTTCATCACAATGGACTCGCACAGATCCTGTCGTGGATTTCACGCACAGCAGAGAAGTCATGGTGAATTATTGTCCTTTCCTTCTATCAGGCAAGCCAGTGACTTGCCTGAGTCGTGTGCAACTATAGCTCTTCACTTCAGATCCAGATCCAGACTCTGTAAGATTGACTAGAAAAATCAATATCTTCCAAACATGCAGACAAAACTCAAGTCTTGAGTCAAGAGAGTCAATAGTTCTAAAACAATCGAAAACAGTCACAAAACTGCATAAACATTTTTAAAGTTTGTCAGAGAAATCAAAAATGTCTTCCATAAATCGAAATATTCGTTGAAGAATTCCTTGTAAAACGTTCGAATGACTTGTTTTTCAATGGCTTCCTTGGAGATACAAGGGACGCCACTCTGCTAAATTGCGTTCTTTTGTGGTGGAAACAAAATACGAGAATGCCTTTCAACTTCCTGTTTTCATTGGAAACGCTGGTGTTTTTTTGTCTGTAAATCAAATTTAAGCAAAGAAAAGGTTTGTTTAACGTTAGAAGCAAGCACACAATTTATATGTTGCGTTTATATGTTTTTGGTTTATTGAGGCAGCGCCGGGCAGCGTTACAAATTGTAAATGACAGCCTGAAGTGAACAAATCTGAGGAGATAAACTTGATAAAGAGGCACCCCAGCAAGATCCAGATCTTGACAGCATGGCAGAGTGGGAGAAAAACTAAGAAATGGAGACTTTGCACATGTCTAGAAAGAAGAACCCCCAGCCTGGCTCCTACCATCTTCGTGGCCAGACTGAAGGCCAGCAAAACCCTTGGTTTCCTTTGAAGAAATCTCAAAGTAGGCTCCATCACCATGAAGGAAAGGCTTACAAGGCCTTAGTACAACCCACTCTTCAGTACGCAGTGCCTGTCTGAGACCCACACACTGCCAAGAACATCGGCAAGCTGGAGAAGGTCCAACACCGGGCAGCTCGATGGGTCATCAACCGCCACCGTCAAACATCAAGCGTGGACAACATGATGACCGAGCTGCACTGGCCTTCACTTCAAGACAGACGACGATCGGCAAGGCTGGCCACCTTCTTCAAGTACCACCATGGAGAGGTGGCCATCAATACTCAGCACAGGCCAGTCCATCACCCACCATCCAGACAGATGAGGCAGTCATACTCTGCAGCGTATCGGCTTCCTTCAACAAAGACCAACTACAGGAAGTTCACCTTCTTCCCCAGACCAGTGGGAGAATGGAACAGCCTTCCACCAGAGGCTGTTACATCAGCCTCTGTGGAAATCTTCAAGACCCAGATCTAAATCCCCCTCCCCTCTCTCTCTCTCTCTCTCTCTCTCTCTCTCTCTCTCTCTCTCTCTCTCTCTGCTGGGCTGGGTGTAAAAAAGTATGTATACTTATCTCATTACCCGGTATAAATAAAATAAACATTTCGTTTGAAATCCAACAACTGATCATGTTAGGTAGGTGGCTTATAATAAAAGCTGGATTTTAAAACAAATTTAATTTCATATTTTTGTTCATTCAAAATAACTTTGAGTCAAATTGACAAGATTGTGTTTCTTTTGAAAATGAATGCGCAATCCAACAAGAGGCAAAGCCTTCAAGGCTCACTCGAACAGGCACATGTGGGACATTAATAGATATAAAGATGTTGGGACAATCCTGGAGGTACTGCAATACCAGGCAAGTCCCGAGCTCTTAAACAATGAAGATGATTTTATTCTGCTAGCACTCTGAATTAAAGATTGTGTCCTCCAGCCTGGACCAGGCACATATGGGGCATTAATAACCATAGAGATAGCAGGACAATCCTGGAGGTACTGCAATAATAAGAAAAGAAAGAAGACAAAAACATATAAGGATGTGTCCGTAT
>JAGGCT020001470.1:0-25000 GCA_017654935.2 Phymorhynchus buccinoides
CATTTATTTTATATTCTACACATGCGAGAAACCGACAAAAGGTTTATAAATAGGAAATTTGTTGCTTCTCAAATTCTCATAATCCGGCGACGCCGGCTCCAGGCAATAAAACAAATCCTGCATTTCAGGACATCCTGAAAGCAGGAGCATCCATGCAGTGTTAAGGGACATTCACCCTTTTCATCAGTTCTATAAAAAAAATAAAAAATTATAAACCACTAACATAAATAAAATGGCAAATGTTTTCACACCCATCCTCTGCATCTCCCTCCTCTTTCTCTTCAAGACGCTCCAGTGACTTACACGGGAGTGGCCCCAGTGGAATCGCGGTGGTTGATGTCCACAATGTACTGCAGCAGCAACTTGACCATCTTGAGGTTGCCCACGCTGGACGCTCGGTGCAGAGGGGTGTGGCCCAGATGGTCCGACACCTGGGCGTCCGCTCCATTCTGCAGTAGAATCTCTGCAATCTGAAAGCATCACCTTTTCTGTTAATGTGAATTCATTCTACAGTAAAATCTCTGCAATCTGAAAACTCACCTTTTCTGTTAATGTGAATTCATTCTACAGTAAAATCTCTGCAATCTGAAAACACACCTTTTCTGTTAATGTGAATTCATTCTACAGTAAAATCTCTGCAATCTGAAAGCATCATCTTTTATGTTAATGTGAATTCATTCTACAGTAAAATCTCTGCAATCTGAAAGCATCACCGTTTTGTGAATGTGAATCCATCCTGTCGTAACATCTCCACAATTAGACGAAAAACATCACCTTTTTTAATGTGAATTCAATCTGCAGTAACATCTCTGCAATCTGAAAACATCACATTTCTTATGTGAATTCAATCTGCAGTAAAATATCTGATCTGAAAGCAGATCACCTTTTCTGCTAAGGTGAATCAGTTCTGCAGTAAAACCTCTGCACTCTGAAAAAGTCAATGTTTTGTTAATGTGGATTAATTCTGCAGTAAAGTCTCTACAATCTGAAAGCATCACCTTTTTGTTAATGCCAATCAATTCTGCAGTAAATTCTCTGCAATCTGAAATCATCACCTTTTTGTTAACATGAATCTTGCATTATGCACAGCACCCTATTTAAAGTGCTTTTAGCTTGTGCTTACTCTTAGCACTCGCCACCTGCGTAACCCTTTCAAGAATCATCGCCACTGCCGCCTCTTGGCACCACAATGATTTAACAGCCATGTCACTGAAAGGTATCAAATGAGGGTCTGTTAACGAGTGACCTTATGTTCTTAATATTGGGAGGGAAGGATAGGCTCTATTTTATGCATGTCAGAGAGGAATCCCCAATATTGCAGACAAAATCTTTTCTGTACCCAGGTAAATTTAATGGAAAATTTTGGCTACAAAAGGCTGGCATTAAAAGGGATAACCCAAATATCCCTTCTTTAGTTGCAACACAGCAGCTGCAAGGACTGCCCCTAACTGGGTCTAACCACAACCAGTGGGAAAAGGACTTGGCCTTCAGTTAAATTTTCCCCAGAAAGAAACCTTGGGCAAGGCTGGGATTCGAACCTGTCATGCACTCATTGAATTGGCAGGTGAACGCGCCTTCACTATCCTACCACCTTCCTTTCAAACAAACAAAGACTAAGTACAGTGAAACTTCCCTTATAAGACCTCCCATTATAAGACTCCCTCCCATATAAGACCTACTTGTATGAGACATTGCCCTTCTTTGTAAGTATTAAAATGACTTCCCTTATAAGACCCCTCCCTTATAAGACCTCATCTTGGATGATTTTTGAAGGTCTTATAAGGGAGGTTCCACTGTACCCACCTCAAACCGACCCCTGGAGGCAGCATACATCATGGCGCTCTGACCGTTGCTGTTGACGGCATTCACCTGTGCACCATGGCTGAGCAGCGTCTTCACTATCTGGGTGTGGCCTGCCGAGGCCGCTATCATCATTGGAGTCCAGTTGGTCTGTATGTATCAACACACACAGACAGACACACACACACACGAAACAGAGATGTTTATGCAGTAATGAATACTAACTGCACAATTTTACTTTCCTGCATAATGCATTGTAAATTATAAGTAAGTAAATTATGCATTGTAAATTATAAGTAGTGTTTCATATTCATTTACTCAATCATTCAATGTCATGTTTTTGTACACCCAGAACTTTCTATGAGAACAGGAGTACATTAGAATGGGAACGAGGGCTTGTGAGTTTCTCTGTCCATCCGTGTGTATGTGTGCGTGTATGCGACTACTGACTGAAATGTGTTCCAGCTCATAGCGCTTAAACCACTGAACTGATCACATCGCAACTTTCTTTAGACATTGCATGCTATCGTCAGATTCACAGAATGACAAGCCATATCAACGTAATCCCAGTGAGAAAATTATGAATATTAAAAAGACACTGATTATTTCAAAGATAATGGATTGGATGGGTTTAATTTAATTTTTAATTATAATTTAAACCAAAGTAGGCATAGTGCAAAGGTGTTACCTTATTATATTTTGTTGTAAAATATCTATTTTCTAAGTAATGCTGTTCTGATGCTTACATTTTTTAAAAATACAGTCACACACACACACACACAGTGACACACACACACACACACACACAATGACCGTAGAGTCCAAAATTAGTTGCCCTTAATTTCACCAGGTCTTATTTGACAAAATTCAATGGACATAACTCGCAATTTACAACTAGGTCCAGCATACAATTTATTTTTCCATTTATTTTTTAATGAAAAATTGTTTTTAATTTTGATTTTGTTTTGTTCATTGCCTTGAACTGGGAGTAGTTAAACTAGTTTATATGGCTTTGCCACATTGTATTTAACCCTTTCAATTAATCTTCTAAAATGTGCACCTAATACTAACACATTCAAAAATCGCTTGGATGATTCTCCAAAATATTTAAATATGTTTAGAAGCTTTGACAATTGATTTTTTATTTATTTTTCATTAGGAAAATTGACCGTAATACACCTTGACCAGTTTTTCGTTATAATACTTTATGCATATGATGGGACTATATAAAAAGCTTAACAGCTTACTTTGTCCCTACCACTACTACTACTACTACATAAAGTTCAATGCTATTAGAAAATTAATAAATTATTATATTTTATTTTTGTAATTATAAATTGAAGACAGACCAGTTCTAAAGACTCAATCTGAGAAGATGGTCTAAAGATATATTTTCTGCCTTGTCTAAAACTAAAACAAAAAACCCAGCATTCCAGGACTATCACTATGACATTAAAAGTTATGACATCATCACACACTTTCCATAGTAGATACATGTGGCAGGCAGGGAAGGGGTTAATTTAAAGAAATGCTCCCTCTTCCCTCCCCCTCCCAAAAAAAGTCCCCATCCTCCAACCCCCCACAAAAAAACACATCAAAAACTATCTTTTCAACTATTTAAAACATGACATTTTAAAAAAAAATATTAACAATTAGCATTTCATAATAGCTCATTTGTCTCGGTTACAGAAAGTCTGCGTTTATATGAATACAATAGAGCATTTGCCACGCGCCGGTGACCTTGAATTTCACTGAGTTGAATTTAGAGAGTTGAATTAGAGAGGTCAGCGCAACTCGGGCAGAACGAGCTCGGGCAAATTAGTAGTCTAGTATAGTGAACGAACATTCGTGGCAAACGCCCTATTGTTCTGTCATGCCAGAGTCACCTCATCTCTTGGATCGATGTCCACTTGGAGTCGCAGCAGGAATTCGACAATGTCCAGACGTCCACCTGACGATGCCCAGTGCAAGGGACACCGTCCACTCTATACAATAAAACACATAAAACATGTTCTTCTTCTTCTTCTTCTTCGTTCAGTTTCCTGTCATATGAATGTAGATACGTCATGCTGCCATTATCATGATTATGTCATGTCCGACTTCGGTTGAAGAAATCTTTGTAAGAATTTATAGAAAAAAAGGCAGGAGAATGGACTGGTCAGTAACTGAGTAAGATAGAAAAAGAAAGCAGATGACAGTAAGCAAAGGGAAAAGGCAGAGTCAAAGACTGAAAGAGAGTGACAGATTACAAGAAGTTACATTTTTACAAGCACAGAATTTCCAGAAGGTGGGGGAACTATTTGTATGAAAGGCACCCCCAGGTATCCCAAGGGGAGGATAAAACATCTTCAACTTCAAGTGCATTCAAGAATGTCAGAGACTAAGAGAGAGCGTGCAGCAGCTTAGGCCCTTTATCAAATGGAACCAACCCCCCTTTTTCAGCCTTTTTTTCCTGAGGGTGCCAGAATGATCAACTAAACTGCTGCAGATACTGGAAGAGCGTTCCAAATTGGAAGAATGGAACCGTCCTTGGAAGGAAGCTGAATTTGAAACAGTTTGTATTCTGGGAGAACTGCCGAAATTTGTTCGAGTGATTCATTCTTGTTCATGTTGGCATGTTGGTAAGGTATTGATTACACTTGATGTCAATAAGGTTATTGATGATTTTGAAGAATACTGTGAGCTGGATCTTCTGTCTCCTAGATTCTATTTCTAGTGTTTCCCATAAACTGTTCCTGGTGGTATGGACTTCTCTTCTTCTTTTTCGTGTTAGGCAGCCAACTTCATCATGTTGAAGATTCTGCTGCACTTTAGGGGGTAGTACGAAAAAATAAAGAAAATAAGTTCAGCAAAGATAGAGTAGATAGTGAACTGATGAGATATTATGGGGAAAAGATAGAGCCAAGATAGTCAGGAATAATTTTTGATACTCTGTTTGCTATATATACATATGATATATATATATATATATATGTAGAACTAGAACTTTAGAAGGATAATAATTTATGAGATAGATTTATAACTTTAAGGAAATCAGTCAAATATTGGGGGGGGGGGGGGGGGGGGGAGACGTGTGAGGGAAAGACGAGTTAAAAGTCATACACGACCATTAAATGCCCCGGTCTAGCCGGAGACACCCAGGCGCAGCATGATGCATGCAGAGTGTGTCATGCACGACCATTAAGTCCCCCCGGATCAGCCGGGGAAACTCTGGCCCCACATGATGCATGCAAAGGAGTAGGCCTGGGGCATGTGTGACAGTCACACTGACAGTAAGGCCACACATGTTGCGTGCAGAGAAGGACCACAGACCTTTCGCAGTATCTAGGCAGGACCAATCCGGCTACCGTAGCCTGATGAAGTTGGCTGCCTGAGGCGAAGAAGAAGGGACGAACGAGGGGAGGGTCCCCAAGGGTCTTGCATGCATTGGCTTTTGTTTCTGTTTTGGGGCTCTTCAGATTTTGTCTTAGGAATCCTACATTTGCCTTTTTTTACACAAAATCTACATGGGTCATAAGTCATAAGTGCCCTGTCCATTCGTCTTTTAACGTTGTTCGACTGATCTTGTTGAAGATAAAGTATTAACAAATTCTTGTCCTTTTAATCTTCAAGTACAGTAGTTCGTGTCTACTTTTCAGGCTACTTCATGGAAAATTAGCAACATGATCAAGGGTATGACACCAACATACGCGTACGCTGCGACACAATAGTAAATAGTCAGAAGTGACTGTGGTTGCCATCAGGAAAGGGAAAAAAAAAGGAGAAAAAACATTCACAATAACATCATACATGTCGATATCATTTTTGAGAAGGTTGTAAACAGGTCAGGTCAGGTCAGGTCAGGTAATGAGGGCAACTAGGCCTCGCGGCCTCTGAAGTGCCCTTTCAATATAGTTTTTTTTAGTATTGAGCACAGCTGTGACGGTTTTTGATGACACAATCAGTCATGTTGGTATCTCAATTCTGTCAATTTAGGGTCTTTGTCCAGGAGGTTTTTAAACTGGTTAATGTTTGGTGCAAGCTTGATTTGTGCAGAGAGGTTATTCCAATACATTGGCAACTCTGTTAGAATTATAAAAAATATGTTTTCTAATGTTAGTTCTGCTGTATTGTATTAGTATTTTTAATTCACAGCTTCTAGTTTTTCGAATAGTTCGAAAGAGCTGAAACAATCTTTTGTTAGTAAAGTCAGTATTGTTAAAAATTTTTAAAGATAAACATTTATCAGGTCTCCTCGCAGCCTCCTGTATTTTCAGTTTCAAGGATGGCAAATCCAGCCTGTTTTGCAGCCTTTCACCATAGTCCTTTTTTCTCAGGGTAACATCCTATATTACTTATTATACACTGTGAGTATTATTGACACAGACTGTCTTTTGAGATATGGGTTCCAAATTTGACTCTTCCCATATTCTAAATGTGGTCTCACCAAGCTTTTATACAGGTTTATAAACACATTATTTTTTATGGCAGTGAAGTGGTTTTGCCCCTGAAAAAGTCCTCCTAATCAGCCCCAGACACACTGATAGCCACAGCCTTGCAGAAACAGAATGACACGATACTTGAACTGCTAAAGAACCAAGACACTGCTATTGAGAACAAGGTTAAGACCTATGTGCAGGAAGCAGTGGCTAACCAAAAAGAAAAAGAAGACAGGGTAAACAATGTTGTGCTGTTCAATGTTGAAGAAAATGAGGAGAAAGATCAGGAGACTGAAAGTGAACAGGATGTGAAGACAGTTAAGGAAGTTTTGAGGACAGTCCAACCTGAGCTTGATCTTGCTCTGATCAGCAAAGAAAACTGCCACAGAATTGGCAAACGCAGGGACAGGGATAGCCGTCCCAGACCCATTAAACTGGTGTTTAACAACTCGGGCCCTCGGGAAAGCATTTTGAAGAAAGCATGGAAGTTGAAAGATAGCACAAAGTTCAGAAGGGTGGGGATCTCTGCAGACAAAACCCCAAAAGAAAGAAATGATGACAAGGCCCTGAGACAGGGATTAGCAGACAGGAAGAAACAGGGGGAAAATGTTGTCTTGTACAGAGGGAAGAAAGTGTCAGTGGAGGAGAGGGATGCAATGAAATCAAGTTTGTCCGGGGGGGGAGGGGAGAGGAGGAGAGTCATTGCAAAATGGGGGTGGAGGGGGAGGTAAAGACATAAATTGACTTGATGATATCAACACTCAGCATGTACATAATGTAAATATACTCACATGTGAATCAAAGAAGTCCAACGGTCATTCTTTAAAATGTATGTACACTAACTGAAGTAACTCAGATACCTTGGCAAATAAAATCATTGAATTAGAACTTTTGATTGAGGAAAAAGACTTTGATTTGGTGGCAGTCACTGAGGTTTTACCTAAAAACCAAAACAATGATGTAAATAGTTTTATTCTCAAAGGCTACACCTGTGTTACTGTGGCAGAGGGGAGAGGAGTGAGTTTATTTGTGAGAGAGGGTTTTGAATTAATCCAACTGGATAAATATAATAGTATTTTTTCTCCATGTATCCTGTAAGATACTTTTACCTAACAAAGAGTCTTTTATATGTGTTGTTACTTATAGATCTCCAAACAGTACCAAGGAGGAAAATGATAAACTAAACAAATGTATCAGTACAGTGGTTGAGGACTTTGGGTCAGATGATGGGGGATCATGGGGGATTTCAATTACCCAGAGATTGAATGGGAGCAGGAAACAGTTGGCAAAAGTAAAGATCACCCTTCATATAAATTTCTGGAGACAGTCCAACAACATTACCTGTTTCAGAAGGTAAAAGAGCCCACACATCACCGAGTTCTGCAGAAACCCAATGTATTAGATTTAGTGTTAACAAATCAAGATGACTCAGTTTCTGAAATTGATTACTTACCTCCCCTTGGAAAGAGTCACCATTCGGTTTTATGTTTTAGCTTGTATATTTGTTCTTTTCACCAAACCTCCCCCTCCCCACCCCTTAAACACAACTGACCCTTGTTTCCAACTTCTACCATCTGTGATTGCGTACTCACTGTCCCCAACCTCTCTCACTTCAATCCCCCCCCCCTTGATTTGTGTTCACAGCCTTGCTCTTTGGTTTCAACTTTGTTGTATCATTTACACGTTGGACTGTAGAGGGGAAGTATTGTTTTTATTTTGATCTTGATGTGTGTGTTTTTATTTTTTGCTCCTTCTGTTGCCTACTTTTTGCTCCTTTTGCTATATTTGATGTTTGCTGTTTAATTGCTTGTCTGTGTTGATAAAGGCGCATTCGCCGAAATATCCAGTAGTTTTGTTTTGTCTCTTGTGAATAAAATAACGTCACTTTGCACTTGTCGTGTAGTTGTTTGTTTGCTGTATGTTCCAGTGACGTTGCAGTCTGTTTCATTTTTTCATTTTTTTGTATTTTAAGAATAAGGCACATTTTACAACTGCATCAACAAAGTTTATTGTCAGCAAGGGAGACTATGTGGCTATGAGGGACCATGTGGGAGATGTCGATTGGGCAAACATTTTGCATGATGAAGTTTCTATTGACGATTGTTGGAGTGATATGAGTAGTGTGATTCTGAGAGCATGTGATAAGTTTGTCCCTAGAGTGAAAGTATCTCAGAATGGTACTCGTAGGAGGGATCCCATTCCTTCCTCACTACTAGATATTATTAGAAAGAAAAGAAAAGCATTTAAGACTTATAAAAAATTTCCAACTCAAGATAATTATAACTTGTATGCAAGAGCCCGTAATCAGGTAAGGAAAGCCTCCAGAAAGAATGCGAAAGATAGAGAGCATCGCCTAGCTAGAGAGGCTAAGAGTAACCCAAAGGCTTTTTACAAGTATGTAAATGAAAAAACAAAACCGAGAGAACAAATCTCAAAATTAAGGAAAGAGGATGGAACTTTTACTGAAACTGATCAAGATAAGGCAAATGTTTTAAACAATTTCTTTGGCAGTGTGTTCACTAATGGAACTACGGATAGTATGCCAGAGTTTTTACCAAACATTAATTTAGATAAAAGTTTAGACACAGTTAAAATTAGTAAAGAGCAAATGCAAAAAGCACTAGAGACCTTAAAAGTAGATAAATCCCCGGGGCCAGATGAGATTCACCCCAGAGTGCTAAGGGAGTTGGCCACACAGTTGGCAGAGCCTTTTACATACTTGTTTAATAGATCAGTTAAAGAGGGGAAAATTCCCATGGATTTGAAAAAGGCAGAGGTAAAACCAATTTTCAAAAAAGGTGATAAGTGTACACCTGGCAACTATCGCCCGGTGAGTCTGACATCAGTGGTATGCAAACTTTTTGAAAGATTCATTCGTGATGCATTAGGTGATCATTTAGTTGTAAAAGATATTTTAGCCATAGACCAATTTGGTTTCACAAGGGGTCGCTCTTGCGTCACACAACTGCTTATGACACTAAACGACTGGGTGGACTCGCTGGGGGATGGGGAGCCTGTTGACGCTGTATACCTAGACTTCCAAAAGGCTTTTGATACTGTATCACACCAGCATCTACTGTACAAATTACAAGCTTATGGGGTGGGGGGTGGCCTCTTGGCATGGATAAAGGCTTTTTTAACTGAAAGAACCCAACACGTACATGTAAATGGATTTAATTCAGAAGAAATGTGTCACAAGTGGGGTCCCACAGGGCAGCGTCCTTGGACCTACCTTATTTGTTTATTTTATAAATGATTTACCGGACCATGTAGATTGTAATATTAAGATTTTTGCAGATGATACCAAGGCTTATTCAAATGTTGATGATAGTGAGGGATCAAAGCTAAAGATGCAGAGCTGCATTGATAATTTAGTAACATGGGCAGATACTTGGTTGATGAAATTTAATAGTCAAAAATGTAAAGTTATGCATCTAGGAAAATATAATCCCATGCATACATACTATATAAATGACGGTGAGGAGAAAAGAGTGCTCGAGACCACAACAGAGGAAAGGGATCTAGGGGTGATAGTTGACCCTGGTTTAACATTTGAGCTCCACATAAATAATGTTGTATTAAAGGCCAACCGTATTTCTGGACTTTTAGTCAGAACAATTACAAATAAATCAAAGGAGATTATGATTCCCTTGTTTAAATCACTGGTACGGCCGATTCTTGAGTATGGAAACCCAGTGTGGTGTCCACACCTACGGAAACATATAGATCTCATAGAAGGGGTACAGAGAAGATTTACTAAGAAAATCCAGGGGACAAACAACATGAGTTATGAGGAAAGACTACAATACTTAAAATTACCAAGTTTGGAGTATAGAAGATTAAGAGGTGATATTATTGAAGTGTATAAAATTGTACATGGCCTTTATGATCATACTACCACAACAAATTTATTAACTCTGTGCGAGGAGGATAGAACACGTGGACATAATTATAAACTTTTTAAAAAAACTACTAATACTAAATTGGCACAAACTTTCTTTGCTAACAGGATTGTTAATGCATGGAATGATCTAACCAATGAGGCAGTAAATGCAAAATCATTAAATGCTTTTAAAAATTCAATAGATAAGCACTTTCAAAATATTGTGTATGCAATGAATTTTACAAAAATGGATCAGTAGTATAACACGACTGCTAAGTAGCCATCGCCACATCGGTTTTTACGCCGATTATCAAAAACGAATGAAGTCAATATGTATAGCATAATAGCATAGCATAGCATAGCATAAATGGCACTATAGGCTATTTTGTTTAGCCTTTTGCCCTCTAAATATGTTTTTTGATTTTTATTTGGTTTGGCTTCATTCACTGATGACTACTAAGGCATCTGTGTTTTATTCCTTTAAATCTGTATATTAACTGAATACATTTTGTTTTGGAAAAACTTGTCTATGATATTTTTGAATGAATTTAATGACTTTGCATTAACTGCTTCATCGGGAAGGTTATTCCATGCATTTATTACTCTATTAGTAAAAAAGTTTTGTGCTAGTCTGGTGTTAGTATCTTTTTTGTACAGCTTAAAGTTATGGCCACGGGTTCTATCACCCTCACAAAGAGTTAGTAGGCTGTTAGTAGTGGAATAATCGTATAAATGGTGACATATTTTATAAACTTCAATCATATCACCCCTGAGCCTTCTATACTCTAGGCTAGGTATCCGCAGATAAATAAGTCTTTCCTCATAGGTCATATCATTTGTACCAACAATCTTTTTTGTAAACCTCCTCTGAACTCCCTCTAGCATATCAATGTGTTTTCTCAAATGTGGATACCATACAGGATTTCCATACTCTAACATAGGTCTCACCAAAGCCTTAAATAAAGGAATCATTATAACTTTTGATTTGTTAGTAATAATGCTAACAAGCAGACCAGACATCCTGTTGGCTTTTAATACAATATTATTTATGTGAGGTTCGAAAGTCAAGCCCGGGTCCACAAACACCCCAAGATCTTTCTCAACATCTGTAGGTTCCAGCACCCGTTTATCTTCATTATTTTTCATATAATATGTATGCTTGGGATTATTTTTACCGAGGTGCATAACCTTACACTTTTGACTATTAAATTTCATGAGCCAAGTATCAGCCCATGTAACTAAGTTATCAAAAAAAATAAACAGGCTTGCAGGCAAACAAAGGAATCGGCCAGTAGAGGGCAAAAGGCTATAAAAAGCCTACAGAGCCTTATTTCATATCATATCATATCATATCATGCAAGACCTGCCACTCCTAAAGCCAGTAAACCATATGACAGATTTTAATTTGTATTCAGATTCAGAGATTGTCAACATGATGTTGACAATCTCTGAATCTGAATACAAATTAAAATCTGTCATATGGTTTACTGTCTCTTATAAATAAATTAAATTTAAAATTGCTCTAAAATCTTACATACTATACAAGTTAAGCTGACTGGTTCCTTTGTTTACAAGAAATCGTTCACCAAAACCATTTGAGGATATACAAACCGAATCTGATTTTGTTGCCAGTGATACATCATTGTCAAGTCTTGATTTAAGCTGAGGGAAATTACCCTCATACGCAAACCGACACACTTCGTCAGCAGCAGACATCGTTTTCCATTTCGAAAGTCTTCACTTCCGGTAAGCCCCTAGCTTAGTTGTTGAATAAAACGATGAATTCAATTGGTTGCTTTGCTCTCCTTTTAACCAATCGTTCTTTCCATTAGATCTATGGCAGGATTTCACCAGACAGAAGGTCGTCTGTAAATAATCAGTAAACTCGAAATGGGGTGTTTCTAAGGTTATGTGATGATCCTGAAGAAAGAAAAAAGCTGGTGACAAAGACTTGCAGTCAGATTATTGATCGACTCATTCACGTGTGATAGTAAAGAGGTGAGTCGATTGACTTGCACGCCTGTGGGCAGGCTTGCAGGCAAACAAAGGAATCGGCCAGTGGCAGTGCGTGCCATTCATTGTTGAAGAAAAATGTAAGAAAATCTATTATTTTTTAAGTGCATTTGGGTTTTAAATGTGTGCCTTTGCCCGAGTTTAATTGCCTACCAAATATTTAATGTTGGCAGGACAGAAAAAGCAGAGTTAAATGTTTTTAATGGAGTTTTACTTTCAGTTTTGAAGTTACACTGTGTGTGTGCCCACCCACTATCAAAACAAAGGGTTTCCAGTTCCCAAAGAAAGTGGTCTTGAGACATCGATGCTTGAAACTTTTTATTCTGGGAAATGTTATTTGGAAAATGATCCGTCATTTTTAAAGAGGTTGGTGAAATAATATCCTTGATATCATTTGCAGAAGCATCTGTCTCTATGCTTGAATCGCAGATCTCATCACTTTCCTCTGGCATTCCCTGTGATAAAAATAGGTCACCCCCAGAAAATCAATTGTTTTGATTCGGTGGTGTTGCCTTTTATAGAGCTGATGCAGTTCTGTTTCCATGGGTTGCGGATGGTGTTGAGACATGTCCAAGTAAAAAGATGGGAAGAAATAAGCAAATGGTACTCTTTGTGACAAAAATATATAAAGTTATATGTCCTTTAAGCTTGTTTAGTCCAAAGCAGTTAATTTTTGCCAGTGAAGAGTGGTATGGTATGGCACTGGCATAGAGACAGCATCTGAAATAGCATGAGGGAGAAATCTGTATCTGGTTTGTGGCGGCCTGTCTTTTCAAATTATCATCTGCATGGTCTTAGAAGAACTAAGTAAGTGCTGATTTCAATGGATGTTTTGTGTAGTTGAACAAATTCAAGTGTGTTCAGCTCATTGGAAGACAGAAATTAAGAAAGGGTTTTAATGTACAACTTGTATGAAACTTCATTTGTATGCTAATTATTGCCCACAACTCCTAAGGCCTGAGGGGTGTTCAGGCTGACCAGTGGAACTACTTTGTGCATCATACATCATTCATAAACACAGAAAGAAAGGGTGAATTATGAATGAGTCACTGTTATTATTTTTAATTGTGTACCATATATCATTCAAGGTTTCAAATTCAATATAATTAACATTATTGTGATTATTTACCTTGTAACTGTAAGCAGACTTTGATTGTGAATGATTTTATACGAAATTGATTATTTGATATGATCATGTTGTGTCCATTTGATTTTAACCCTTTCGCCGCCAAAGTCGCATTTTAGCACCACAGTGATTTAACACCTATGTCACTTAGAGGCATCAAATTGGGGTATATTATTATTATTCAAAGACATTAATTGTGTTTATTTTTGGGGACGTAAGGATAGACCTTGTAACTTGTTATATATCTTGTTACAGAAGAATCCCCAAATACTGCAGATAGATTTTGTTCTATATCCAGGTAAATTTAATGGACATCTTTGGCTGAAATATGACTGGCGGTGAAAGGGTTAATAGGATTTAATAATAAAATAATAATGCTCATGAATGCTCATGTAATATACCACATGGCAACAACTTAGGATACAACTTTTTAGTTTAAAAATGCAGGATGAAAGAACAAGGATGAGGGGATTTAAACCAGTGAGAAAGGAGGAAATGAGGGGATAAGAAAGGAGGACAAAATTGCATCCTACTCCAACACCATTAAACTGATCTCACATTGCTAATACAGTGATACTGATAGTGATATAACTTTGCTAAGAACTACTTAACTAATAAAGTAGTGATTTACTCTAGATAGTGAATTCTACTAATTGATAATGAATGGCTGAGCTAAGTAATGCTAGCAATATGAAACTTGAAGTTGAAATTGAATGCTTCAAATGTCATTTTTTTCTCAGTGTGTTCTTTTATTGTAGTTTTAAAGTTTTATGGATCCAGTGAATGAGTGATTTTAATTGGAGGTCTGACCTCGTTGAAGTGAATGGGATTTGGAGAGCAAATTAGAATAAAAAATTACAGACTCTCTTCTTTTGTGACAGATTCACATCATTCAGAGCACATTACAACTTTAGTTTTGGGAATAATTATTTATAATTACACTGTATCTTCATTCTTCACAAAGTATAGGTAATCCAACAAATAAAACGTACAGTACACGCATGTATAGCTGTCAGTTTGGTTCATACCAGCAATGGGATTTCTCCTTGCTCTTATCAGCTTTCAGCTGTATTGTTTGTTTTCTTAACATGTGCATGGGTCAGACTTGCTTTAAGTCCCCATTTGAAGGACTTGGCATTCATTCCAATTTTCCTGTCAAACTGGAAAGAAAGGGTGAAGTTGAGATTTGAACCCTGGTTACTCACTCATTGAATTGGCAGGCGAACATCTTAACCACTCTGCCACCTTCCTTTCCCTCTGTATGTGTCATTGTGTGTGAGTGTGTGTGTGTGTGTTCACATGTGTGTGTGTGTGTAAGAGAGAGAGAGACAGACACTGAGACAGACAGACTGAGATACATCAGTTTTTGTGCTAAAAAGATTTTATAATTTTTATAATTGGGTTTTTTCAGATGATCTATGACTGCTGGCACTGTGGCAGATTACAATCTTCAAGAGCCGGGGTACAGTTCACTGTGGACAACTTCAGTCTTCAGTGACAGACCATATCCAGCAGTTCTGTGGGGATTATATTAAATAAAGGAACCATGCTGCATGGTGCTTTCTCAAGTTTCTGTGATGTGTTACTGCCACAAGTAGTTTTTCAATATTACAAATACAAAACTGTGTTCATCATGTGACTGACTGAATCTGAAGGAAGTGTGTTTATTCTTGGATTATATTCATTGTTCATTTAGCATTTATCGACATTTGTTCAAAAATCTCTCACTACAGAATGTGAACTCCGCACACGAGCAACAATTCAAATTGATAACCATTGTCACCATGGGACTCCAACTCACTGATGTTTAGAGACCCAATGATGCGTCAGCTACGCTGGGGTCTGAAAGCGGAGTTCCCTTACACCAAGGTCTTCATCCTAGGCATTCTCTTGACAGTGTTGGGCTCTGCATGTGTGGTGGCTTCTTTGATAGGCATAGTCCAGCTAGCATGGGGCTACTACGTCAGCACCGGTATGTGGGGTGGTGTCACCGTCACCGTCTCAGGTCTGGCTGCCATGTATGCTGCCCGTGCTCAAAGTTCCTTCAGTGCCAGGCTGTACTTCTTTGTGTCTGTTGTGACCTGTCTCGTGTCCTTTGCCATGGTCGTGTTGTCAGCAGGAGGGCTCACCTACCGGAGCAACTTTTACCAACCTGTGAGGTTTGATAGAAGCAAACATCTAGTAACGATTTTCCTTCACGGGTCTGTGTTGGGTGTGGGGGTCTTGTCTCTGGCGTGCAACCTCCTATCTGTCATTGTTTGCTGTAAATTTTTCACTCGAGAGAAGAGCAGGGTAGAGGAGACCATTAAGTTGAGAAGGTATCGACACAGATTATCTGATGTGAGAGCAGTTGATCGAAACAGCTCACTTCGAGGTAGTCAGGGTACAACTAGGACAAGTACAAATAGTAGAACACCTTTATTTGGATCAGACAGGTCTCGTAAGCATTCACACCGAGCTAGTGAAACAGACAGCACTAACCTGAAAATTCCAGGTGAGAGATCCTCCAACAGACGTGATTCAGACCGATCCAAAGGGAGTTCACGATCCAGACATTCTCATCATCGCCAGCCCTCTTCACCCTCCAGACACAGTCCCATGGATGCTGAAGTAACAACTGTTCTCCTCCGGGACACTGACCACAATCACAGAGAAATCACATCATCTTACTCTACTATTGACAATGCTAGAGATTCTCAGGCAGAGACGTTGGCTGACAGTATGTCAATTCAGCTTGTATTTGATCCCGATGAAGAACCTCCACCGCCATATGAGGAGGCCAGACCTTTAACTTTTCTTTCCAGCGACGGTAATGAATCGGAGACAGAGGCAGTGGATGGCAGCAGCAATGTTGTTATTCCCAACTGTTTGCCCCTCAACATCCCAGTAACTCGTATCAGTGGATGTCAGATGCAGTCTTTGCAACGTCAGCCCCCTCCACTAGAACCTACACCTAGTCAAATTTGTGAACACCCTCAGCAAAGCAATGAACTGTGTATTTCAGAAGCAGGTGCCCCTATAATGCAAACAAGTTCAGAAACCATTAGTACTGATGCAAACGCAACAGACAGATATGATCGATTTGATATGATGAGCATGACAATGGCGGATCAGCAGCCGAATGCTGCAGCTTCTGCAAGTCATCCATCTGCACTGCAGGAGAGAGATTCCTCAGAAAATATCCGCTCTGAGGATGGCTCAGCCTCACCTGAAATATGTGCCTTAACTGGTGAAAGAATGACCCCTGTTGCTGCTGTACAGCCTGACTCAGTTTCTGCCAGAAATTCTGCTACACTGACGTCTCGTACCCCTAAGCACAATCCTACTCCTGATGCCAGTGACTCTGGTGTTCATATTGAAGTAGTTAAAACTGGTCAGAATCCTGCCCCTTCTCACACACCCAGTGGGACTGCTCATGCACTCAGCAGTGAATCATCAAGTGCCTTACCTGCAGGAATCCATTCTCCCAGCTCGGCCTTCAGGCCTGTAGGGAAACGCGGTGTACCTCTGACTCATGCATCTCCCTCCTCCTCCGTCCCTCTCCACAATGTGTTTTCTCCTATCTCATCGCCAGCCACTGCTCATCATACTATCTACTCCCCTGTTGCTTCGCCTAGTTCGGCCACTCGTTTTGCATCACCTACATCTCCCCGTCGCACTGTAAACAATATGGCGTCCTCCTCCTCAGAATCCTTGTCCAGGAGTGGCGGTGCCCAGTCACTTTCTTGGAAGAAGATCCCTCTTCCTTCATCTCATAACCATTCAAACAGAACCTCTTCAGTACCTTTCAAAGAAGTGACTTCAAAGACTATTCCTGGACCATCTCAGCCACCTCCTAGAGACAAAGACATTTTACCACACTCCCTTCCAAAACGGGGATCAAAGGACAAGGAGAGAGTCGCTATTAAGAGCTCAGGATTTAAAGCCATCAGGAGCGAGGCTGTTGGCAATGAGTTAGAAGCTGATGTTGCACCCAAACACACTTCTAAGTTTTCATCCCCAGTCCGACGGCATCCACAGAAGGCACAGCCCACCACAACAGACCCAAATGCTGAGGCCAAACTAGTTGAGAACAATCACTCTTCTGAACACAATAGCCGGTCTGCTTTTGTCAGCAAGCAGCCTGGGGGTGCCAGTAGACGCCCCAGCAATTCAGATAATTTCCCACCTGCTGCTGTTGGTAAACAAGTGCCAGTATCTGTTCTGTGCTCTCAACCTGCTGTTGGAAAACAGGTGCCAGTGTCTCTTGTGGATTCTTGCGCTAGTGGAAGAACCAATCATTCAGATGTGAACAATAGTCATCATCCTAATCATGCAAGGGGTCATGCTAGCAAGGGAGGTAATAAGCCAGTCATAGGTGCTGGGAACAGTAGCTTTGCTGCAATAACTAATGTCCCTCCTGACAGTAGTCAGATAGTTCCAGTCACCAATAAACAATCTGCTACTTTGCCCAGTCCGAACAAAGCTGCTTTCAGCCATATGAATGCTTTAGATTCAACCTGCCGATCAACTGGATGTCAAGCAACTGATGATGGTGGAATAGCCAGCAGTATGGATAGGACTCATCGGTGGGTACTGGGCACCTTGCCATCGGGCACCAGGTTTCAGGGTACCACGAAGAACACTGCACTTACCGATATTTATGGTACCAGCAGAAACACGACTCTTTCCCACCAAACTAGAAACAATCCGCTCATCCATGCTGCTTCAAGAAACCCAGCCATTGCTCAGTGCGGTAATAGAAACATTGGGTTTCCTCAGGGGAGCACCAGAAACAATGCTGTCAATGTCACCCAGTCTCCAACCAGAAATCCGCCAGTGGACGTCAAATCCTCTTCAGAGAGGGCAGCATTGCTGGCTCCAGTGACCAAACCCAGCAACAATGCTGTCAGTGTCCACCAGTCTCCCACCAAAAAGCCATTGGTGGATGTCAAGTCCCCACCAGAGAGGGCAGCATCACTGGCTCCAGTGGCCAAACCCAGCAACCATACTGCCAGTGTTCACCAGTCTCCCATCAGAAATCCATTTGTGGATATCAACCCCCCACCAGAGAGGGCAGCATTGCTGGCTCCAGTGGCCAAACCCAGCAACAATACTGCCAATGTTCACCAGTCTCCCAACAGAAATCCATTTGTGGATATCAAACCCCCACCAGAGAGGGCAGCATTGCTGGCTCCAGTGGCCAAACCCAGCAACAATGCTGCCAGTGTCCACCAGTCTCCCACCAGAAATCCATTTGTAGACGTGAAACCCCCACCAGAGAGGGCAGCGTTGCTGGCCCCAGTGGCCAAACCCAGCAATGGAAGAAGTCACGGCGTGTGGAGCCGTCCAAGCAAAGCCGCTCCCACTGCTGCAGCAGCAGCAGGACAAGGAGCAACTGCACCATCTTCAGAATCATCTTCCTCCTTGTCTTCTCCCACGGTTACTTCTCACTGTTCTCCTTCAGTCACGACATCTTTGTCCTCTCCAGTGGTGAACACGTCATCATCTTCGCCCTCTGTCTCCGCTTCTTTGTCGGCTTCTTCAGTCAGCACATCGGAACCAGCTCCCATGCAGCCCTTGGTTCCCGTGGATGCGAGACCTCAACCAGGGCCACAGCAGAGGGGGTCTTCCTCCTCATCTCGTCTCCCCCGTTATTATGCGGGGGATCCGTTGGAAGTGCAGGCTCGGGTTCCGCCTTTGCGGCCAGCGCCAGTGCCTCAGGTGCACAGGCAGCGGCAGCGTCCACAGCCTCAGCAGCCACCGGCAGATCACCAGCATCATCAGCTGATGCAGCAGCTGAGAGACGGAGAAGATCTGGAGCAACAGCAAGGAAAACCTCTCTTCTCTGTTCTCCTCTAATGTCCGCCCATAACAATAATTTTCATAGCGTAAATATTGACTTTCGTAACCTCTTGTTTCATTACATTTTTCTTCATGTGCAAAAATAAGAAAGTGAAATGGAAATGAATTTATGAGTTAGCTTACTGAAAGGTTCTTTATTACATTGATGAAATCATTACTTGATATGATGCATTATAGACTCATGCTAATTTAGAATCAAGTCATAAAAGCTGTTATAAACTAATTGTAACCAGCATTTAGTATTTGATGCTGACAGTGCAATGCAGTTTATTATGCTATTTAAGTCAGTTTAACCCTTTCGCCGCCAGCCTTTTTTCAGCAAAAAAAATATCATTAACCTTAAGTAGGTAGAGACAATTTTGTATCTGTAATACAGGTATTGGTAATTCCTCTGTGAATGTATAACATTAGGCCTATCCTTGCATCCCAAAATTAAGAAAATAGGGTCTTCGGATAACAGGCCCTGATTTTATGCCTTTTAGTGACATGGGTGACCTTTTAGTGACCTTTGTGGTGCATAAATGCGACATTGGCGGTGAAAGGGTTAAATTTCATTTGGCCCCCCCTCCTCCTCCCTCCCCCACTTTCTTCGATTTTTAAGAGTACATTAAGGTAAAACTAAGAGCTTGACTTAGTCTTTTCCAATTTTCTTTTTCATTTTTTTTCTCTGCCTTTTTCTCTCCTCGTATCACTTCTAGTTCTACATCCTCAGTTTCCCCTCATCTCCACAGGGTTTATAAATGACTATTTAACGCCTGCAGATCTTGGTGATGGAGGGTTGTTGGGTTTTTCCCTCCAGCTAAAAGACTCAAACTGAAAACCAATAGGTAAGCTCGAAACTATTTTCTATGTGTGTGTTTGCTGGATTGAAAGAAAAAGAACTTTTAAAAGTCGGAGGCATGTCACCGACTTCCTTCATCGTTTTGCACCCCAGTGGAAATTTCCCGGTAGATGGTTTCAAATCAATATGATTTATTGCTATAGATATTCTGAAGTTAAAATTTGGGTAAAGGTCAAGATGTGCCACCCCCCCCTACATTTCTCGATTAATTGTATTTTTCCGTTATTGCCTTTCTTACCATACATAAAGCTGTATTTTAGGAACATTTTCACCAAATTATCTTTTTGGAATACTAACCCTAACCCTAGCCCTAACCCTAACCCTACAAGACCCTATAAGACGGAAAAACGCAACGAACCACAACTGACAAATCGCGGTGTACTGCAGTACATAGTGGGGGGTAGGGTTAGGGTTAGGGATAGGGTTAGTATTCCAAGAAGGTTATTAGCTGAAAATGTTCCTAAAATACAGCTTTATGTATGGTAAGAAAGGCAAACATGGAAAAATACAATTAACCGAGAAATGCAGGGGGGTGGCACATCTTTACCTTTACTCAAATTTGATATCTTCTTTCTTTTTCCCCAAGTTGGTGCTAATTATAACCTAACTTACTGCCTTTTAATACCTATGGAAAAAAAAGTCTTTGTCTTATTCTTGTGTCACACTTTTATTGTGTTGACTTTCTTCTCTTTTTTCCCCCTATGGTCACAGATGGTGTCTTTGCAGTTTAAATTTGTGGGTTTTTTACACTCTAAAAAAATAAAATAGTGTCTTTCTCAGCACCTGGTTCTTGAAATGAACGGATCCCAGTAAAAAAAAAATGTGAAAGAACTTTTTGTTTAACAAAATGTGAATGAACTTTTTTTGATCAACTTTTTGAACTGATGACCAGTGTTGGTGTACCAAGTTAACAATGTGTGTACATGTACGTTCCTGTCATTTTGTATTGATGGTTAGTCCAAGATTCATCAAACAATTCTGATGTAAATTCAAAAATAATAGATTGGTTGTAAATTTACTCTTCCTTGTAATGGTCATGCTTGCACTGTAAATATAGGTAAATATTTTTTTTACCTGTTATTATGACTGTAGTTTTTATGTTGAATCACCTTTTCTCATTCATCTAACTTAGTGCAAGATACGATCTGCATAATTTGTATACATGCTAAAAATGTTATTATTAATATTGTTGTGGATTCATGATGTGTAAATCGTTCTGTAATGACTTTAATATGTTGTTCAATGTTGTGTGAATGGTAAGTTTCAAATCAGTTTGACATTGTGTCTAAAATGTGAAGTCCAATGATGATATGATTGAATGAACCACTACAATTTACCTTTGAGAAACTGACCATTTTCTCTTGTCATTATCACTGTATATCATATGTTCTTCCTATTTGTCTTACTCTTAGTCTTACTTAGGGTTTTGTTTCAAGAGCTCTTGCTGGTTGATTTCTGTTTGTAACATGTAAAAATTCTGTTTGTAACAAGTAACATGTTTGTTTTCAAATCAGGTCTGATACCATTTGTCTTTTATTGAAGTGTGGGTACATTAGTTGATAATTGCTAAGGAAAGATGCAAAATATTCATGGTTTAGTTAGGATGGCTACAGAAATAAGAAAGACGCTAAATACATGAGTATAAATTTTCATTTGGTATCACTTCCAGAGGTTTTTCTTTTTTAAAAGTCAGGCTCATTAAAATAAATAAATGTTTTTACCCATCTTCAAACTATTGATGTGTTCAAATATTTTGATGGTATTTTAAAACAATAGTACCTGCTTCCTTTGTGAGTAATGGCTCTGTTTTGTTTTGTTCTCATTTACTTTTAACTTTGTATATTACTTTGTTTGTTTGTCTGTTCAGTCTTAAACAGATCTCATTAGTGTACGATTCATTCTTAAACAACGAATTGTTTCTGTTGAGGGTTGTTTTTTCTTCACTATGCTAATCTTGCATGATCAAAATTATTATTTCTAGAATTGCACCAGATTTGTGAAAGTTGATATTGGAGTTTAATTCAAAGAACATAATTTTCATTATTTTAAATGTATAGCAACAGAGTTTGAAATTGTACTTGATATAATGTCACTGGAATTAGCAAATATTTTAGAAAATGATCAATGGTTAAAACTCATGTTTTGAATCTTTAATTTTTCTTGGTCAAAATGTATGGACAATCATTCAAGATTCAAACACACACTACTGAACAGTACACAAAATGTGTGTCAAGTGTGCTTTTTATCATTTTGTTTTGTTTAAGTTATGTAAATTCCAGAGGACATTGTTCTACTTATTTTTCCTATCTTGTTTACAGAAAATGTGTCATCTAATGATCTATTGTCTGTCATTGTTTTTGTTTTTTTAATTTCTCCATATTGTTAATCTTTTTATGCCTGCCTGTAATTATGTGAAAATTATATAATTTCAATATATGACAATTTACATGTATGATTATGACTTTATTGCAGTTGTTTATTCTGCACACAGTACAGTTGACATGAAAAGAATATTGATTAGTATAGTATATTTGTTTGCATGAGTGAAAAAGTGATCATTACACAGATAATCTCAGATGATGAAAAGTGCCTTACGCTGAGATTGGCTTGTTCACTTACGAAAATTAATTGCACTATCTGACTTTAGACATTGATCTATAAATTACATTTTGTAAAATACCGTATTTTATGGACTATAAGGCGCATCTGATTATAAGGCGCACCCCCCAAATTTAACACAAATTTTAGATTATGTTATTATAGTTTCTTACTATATATATTATTAGTCATATTATAAGGTGCAGTGGTCTCAATCTATGAAAAAAAGTATCGCCTTATAGTCCGTGAAATACAGTAGCCACATTATCTCTCAGTCTATAAATGCTTCATTGACATTTGAAGTCAAACTAAAGTAGATATTAGCTGGAGGTACTCCTCCAACGTCCTTAGACTTTTATATCCTACTTTTATCATGTAATCCCCTTCCGTGTTCATTGAAATCTTTTCTCTTTTTAAAAAAATTGAATGGTGTGAAATATTGTGAATGTTTGCATAACTTAATTTTGTCATATGAATTTTTATCATGTATGGTACCACCATCCCCTTTGGCAACTCGTTATGCAGTTTTACAGAATGCCATCCGGAATTCATTCAGCCCAGTGCAACTGCAGCAAAACCGTTATTTTAAAATTCGTAATCGCTGTTTACTTGTTATTTTGTACTTACTATTGAAAGTAATCTCATGTCCTGTGCAGATGTTCATTTGATATTTAATAGCGAGGAAGCCTGAGACAGTTTTTGTTTTTTGTCTTTAAAGATGGGTGTAATGATTGTATTGTGGTGTATGATTTGTAAATATGACACAATTGTTATGAATAACACAAAGCTTATGTCTTGCATGGTTTTTTTTCTGGCTTAAATATTTTGTGTTTGATACCAATCAAGTGCTTTATTAATGTTGTGTTGGCTATTTCGTTTTGGATTTTGTGCATGAACAAATTCAACAATGCTGTTTGCTTTCGTGTCTTGTCTTCATTCCATCTTTTTGTTTGCTTTGTTGATCAATGATTTTCTTATCCCAGCAAAATGTAAATAATGAATGTTCAGTGTTTATTTATTAAAATAGTTTTGATTTATTTTTTAAAAACAAAAATGTTTATAGATACATAAAGAGAAATACAAAAGATTATTCTACAGTTATGTTTGACTGTTTTTCATAGTTTTGGAGTAATTGCTACAATGAGAGTTCACTGTTTCACAGGATTAGCAATTTATTTTTCTCACTTTGGTTGATGATGATCAGCACACACGCAGGCATGTATACACACGCATACACACACACACACGCATGTACGCACGCACACAGTGACACGCACGCACGCACGCACACGCACACACACACGCACACACACACACATTTAATTAAGATGATCTGTGCAATTGATCTGTAATTATACTGAGCTCTCCTATTCACCATCATAATTTTCAGCACTTTTCTCTAAGACCAAGACCAAGGTACTTAACCTCTTTCTGTTTGACTCTGTCACCATCCAAATTGATTGATCGCGCAACGTCTTATTACTTAGGTTTGTTACCTCTTCCTATGTGGCCTTTTTTGTTTCGGTTTGTTTGTGGAAATGGTATTAATGGCATACATTATGACTGTGCTCAAAAACGTGTGACTTAGTTTAGGTCTTTGTGTTTGACATGATGGTCTGAATGGATGAAAACATGGGGCTATAGTATTGGTTGTGACCACCTGACAAGGTTGTATTTCATACAGCTACTATGTTGTTGCGTTGTGGCATTAGTGCAGGCATAGGGATTGTACAAGTAAAGTTTCACCATCATGTAATGCATTATTATGCTTGGCTGAATCGTTCCTCTAACTTTGTCTTCATCATTCAACTTTAAAAACGGTTTTGTTTCATTGAAGTGGAATGGAGCAATGTTCACTCAAGAAAATGTGCACAAAAAGTTTTGTCTGTTATTTTTAATTAATTGAAAAAGTTTTACTGTCACAGTGTCAGTCTTGAAGTTGAAGCTCTCAAAGAGTCAAAAGAACATGGTTTTGTGGAACATAATATTTAGTGATGTACAAAAGTCACTTATTTAATTTGTCATTGCTATATAATGACCGTTTAAATAACTTTGTATTATCATTGCTATAAATATACTGTGAGGTGAAATTCTGTTTAGCGTCCTCCGGTCTGGAACAGACACATATGGGACATTAGTAGATATAAAGATGATGGGAATGATCCTGGAGGCAGTGCAAAACCAGGAAAGTCCCACAATACAGATGTGTATACATATTGAATAATACTGTTTAAATAAATTTGTGTATATATCCCTACCTGAATTACCAGTGAGCAATATGGCGAGTGTCTCTCTCATTTTCTGTCCTAAAGAGTTTTTCTATCTTGCTGTTTCTCGCAATTTTATTTTTATTTTGGTCTTTGCCTTTGTTGTATGTTTTTGTTTTTCTTTGAACAGTTTCAGTATTGACAATTTAGTGAACATGACCTGTCCGATATGCAACCATGTATCTATGACCAAACCTATTTTGCTCAACC
>JAGGCT020001471.1:0-57146 GCA_017654935.2 Phymorhynchus buccinoides
GAAGACAGAAAGAAATAATTTTGTCGTTTATTTACAAATAAAAAGGAGGGTGGTGGGTATATGGGGGATTGTAGACCTATTAGAAAGAAAAACCTTGGGAGCAATAGAAAGATATCGATAAAATAATAAATGTGCACGCACACACACAGGCACACACGCGCGCGCGCACACACTCATATGCACACACTCTCTCTCTAACACACACACACACACACACACACACACACACACACACACACACACACACACACACACACACACACACACTTACTTGTGCGAGCACGCGTTTCTATGCATTTAGCTATTGATTCCCCCTCCCCCCACTTTTTTTTAACAGATCGTAGCAGAAAAAACAGCAGACACTGCCCCATCATCACTCGACGACCCGGACAAACTGCCAGACCAGGAACCCCTGTTTCCAGACTCTCGGGTCAACCTCCTGGAGCTTCCCACCCCTTGCAGCACCCCTTTCAAAACTCCCAACACTATCGTGGGCTGCAACAGCAACTATGTGCCACTGCCAGGCGACCACAAGACAGCGTCAGTCTGGCATCACCAACAGCAGCAGGAGGAGGAGATTCCCGGCGGTTCCAGCGGCAGAGGACCGCCTCCCGTCCCCACTCTCATCAACCTGAGCTTCAGCCAACCCAACTCTCCGCGGACGCCATGTGTTCGTGCCAACCCCTTAGCCAGGCTGGCCACCCCCGTCAGCCTGTTCAATTCTCTCCATCGTCTGTGAGTGCCGTGTTGCTTTGTGGAAATCATTGTGTCCTTAGTGGTCGGTTCATATAGGTGCCTTTAACAATGATTAGACCTACTCACTGAGTTAGTACGTTATTTTAGTTGGCTTGCCCTTTGGTTTACAAACTGAAATAACGTCGGGTGGTCAAACCGTATTTCTGACAATTTCCTTCATGATTGGTTACGTAGTCTAGGTTGTGGTAATAAGAACGCATTTTTGTTCACATGCACGCGCGCGCGCACACGCGCACGCACACACACACGCACGCACGCACACGCACACACACACACACACACGCACACACACACACACATACACACACATTGGTTATTAATTCAGCTATAAGACTATCATAGATGATTTGCCCAACACTAGTGTACTATTCCTACATATGACTGATGGGAAAGGACATCGCTGATTGGGACACTAACTTCGTAGGACAACAGTGGGCCGTTTATGATCGAAGTTTCTTGATGTAAATGTTTGCCTATTGACTAGACATCGTCGGGGGTGGTACATAACTTTTAAGCTAAAGTTGCAGACTATGCCTTGTGTGCTTAGAAACCAGCATGATAATGTTCTTGTGCTTGTGTGTTTAAAAATCCACAATGATTGATACAGTTCTTGTTTGTTTTATTTGCTCCTGGTCAGGCAAGCGGAGGAGGACATGCTGAACACGCCCTGTGTGGCAAATGCTGTGAAGGCGTTCCAGCTGTCTCAGGACACCAACAGTGGCCAGCCTGATCTCCTGTCCTTGATCGGTCTGTTGGCCACTACTTTGTGACATCCAGTCATTGTCACAATAACGACATAATTTAGTGTGTGTGTGTGTGTGCGTGCGTGCTTGTGTGCGTGCGTGCGTGCGTGCGTGTGTGTGTGTGTGTGTGAGAGAGAGAGAGAGAGAGAGAGAGAGAGAGAGAGAGAGAGAGAGAGTCCATTTGCCACCCCGCTAAGGAGTCAGTTTGTCAGTTTGAATCTTTTATGTTTTTGAAATTTTGTGTAACATTTGGAGTAGGCCTAAATCGGAGTTTTCATTCAGGAACAAAAAAACCAAAATATCAATCTAGATACGTTTTATGTTTTATTTTACACAAATGCGGCGGACTGAGTTGAAACATTTGTGCTGAGGCTTCCGCCGTGTAAGTGCTCTCTAGTTCGAGAAAATAATGATCTTATTTGTTGTTATCTTCTCTCTGTCAAGCTACACTGCGTCTTTGTCATGCTCCATTATTGTCTGTGTCCCCCCCCCTCTCTCTCTCTCTCTCTCTCTCTCTCTCTCTCTCTCTCTCTCTCTCTCTCTCTCTCTCTGTGTCTGTCTCTTTCTCCCCACCGCCCCATGTCATCTTAGCTTCGTTTGTCTTTTTCTTTTTACCACGAATGTTCCAATGATGTTATATTAATTATTATTGTCTCACTTTTGGTAAATGCACAATTTCACCGATTACATTGCAGAGGACGAGAAGATAGCCCTGAGCCAGGTGGAGCAGCAGCTGGTGCTGAACAACACCGCAGGAGAGGTGGAGCTGACCGACCTCAACGTGGTGGACTACCTCCTGGAGGTGGCTCTGGGACACCATGTGCCGGTCTCTGCTGCCTCCTGTTCCACAGTATCGTCCCGGAATATGGGCACCAGTAGCCTCCATCACCATGATCCACAGCCCTGGTCGTCATCCATCCCTACTGTACACGCTGTAATGAAATGTTTCTTTTCTGTTTGGTTCGTGAATATCCTTGTCTTTTTATTTATGCTCAGTAGTAAAATTACAGATAGTTGCGGAAGTCAGAGGGTTAAAGTATTTTATTGATAGTCCCCAGATATGCAGGGCGTAGCTGAGACTTTAAGTAAGCACCATCTCAACAGCTACGATTTCATTTCTTTCGTTGATTGTCTGCCTTTGTGTCGTTTCCTACTACGACTGTCAGATAGCAGAAGCGGCAGCTGCTGTTCCAGCGGTCCAAGCTGAAATTTGTTTATAGTGCCCTGGGTACATCCCCACTCTCTGGGCCAACGGGGTTTCGGGACAGCTGGCATTGCGAAACGGTCCCCTTTGGCTGCAACACTAGAGTCAATGCCAATGCCCCCTAGTTTGAGAGTCATAATTTCCACAAAAGACCAAGCTGTACCGTGATTTTCCCCATGTTGTAAACAGTCATTTATTGTACAGCTCTTGCTTTGCTAGTGGCCCCTGCTACAGGCTAATCATAAATGTTAACCAGTGATAAAAGCCATTTGAGTAAAGGGTCCTAATTCATTGATTGTCATTTGTTTTGTGGGGGATCAAAAGGAATATGTCCTCTGACTGTTCAGTCATGTTGGTCGTGAGGAGCAGGTTGCGAGTTTTGCTCCACTGAGTAAGTTCGTTTGAGTGAAACACAAGCTGTTTCTCTGGACTAATCTGGATAGCCTGACATGCGGAGGAAGGGAGAGGGGGATAGGTGTGTGCGTCATGTTTCTCAGTTGAATGATTTAGTCTGCTGTTGACATATTTTCTTGTTTCATTTTTAACTTCAATAATTAAACTTTAAGCTCAGATAACTACAATATTTAAAGCTGTGTTCGGATGAATCGAATTGATTGTTTGCTTACGGCTCCACAGCCACAGCCACGCCCCTCCATGGGAACAGAGACAGAGTTGAACGTGCGTAGAAAACGCCGACATCAGAGCCAGAAGCGGATGACGGTGGAGGAGGAGCGTATCATCCGGAAACAACGGGCCACGCGAGCTGCACGTGCTAGTAGTCGAGTCAGCGAAGATGTGTCTCGTGCTGATGGAGAAGAACACCACGAGACACAGAAACGTTCACGTGCTGCACAAGCGAGGCACACAAGAAATGAGTCAGGAGCAAGTTACATGAGAGGAGAGTCACCAGCGAGGCATGTCAGAGAGGAGTCAGGAACGAGGCATACTAGAGAGGAGTCAGGAGCAAGATACATGAGAGAAGAGTCACCAGCGAGGCATATCAGTGAGGAGTCAGGAACGAGGCACACTAGAGAGGAGTCAGGAACGAGGCATACTAGAGAGGAGTCAGGAGCAAGATACATGAGAGAAGAGTCACCAGCGAGGCATATCAGTGAGGAGTCAGGAACGAGGCATACTAGAGAAGAGTCACCAGCAAAGCATGTCAGTGAGGAGTCAGGAACGAGGCACACTAGAGAGGAGTCAGGAGCAAGTTACATGAGAGAAGAGTCACCGGCGAGGCATATCAGTGAGGAGTCAGGAACGAGGCATACTAGAGAAGAGTCACCGGCGAGGCATGTCAGTGACGAGTCAGGAATGAGGCACACTAGTGAGGAGTCAGGAGCGAGGCACACAAGAAGTGAGTTAGGAGCGAGGCACACTGGAGAGAAGTCAGGAGCAAGTTACATGAGAGAAGAGTCACCAACGAGGGATGTCAGAGAGGAGTCAGGAACGAGGCACACTAGTGAGGAGCCAGGAGCGAGGCACACAAGAAATAAGTCAGAAGCAGGGCATACAAGAAGTGAGTCAGAATCAGGGCACACCCGAAATGAATCAGGAGCGAGGCACATGACTTTGAGAGAGGAGCCAGGAGCGAGGCACACAAGAAGTGAGTCAGGAGCGAGGCACACAAGGATTGAGTCAGAATCAGGGCACACAAGAAATGAGTCAGAATCAAGGCACACAAGAAATGAGTTAGGAGCGAGGCACACAAGAAGTGAGTCAGGAGCGAGGCACACAAGAAATGAGTCAGAATCAGGGCACACAAGAAATGAGTTAGGAGCGAGGCAAACAAGAAATGAGTCAGAATTAGGGCACACAAGAAATGGGTCAGGATCAATGCAGACAAGAAATGAGTCAGGATCAATGCAGACAAGAAATGAGTCAGGATCAATGCAGACAAGAAATGAGTCAGGATCAATGCAGACAAGAAATGAGTCAGGATCAATGCAGACAAGAAATGAGTCAGGATCAATGCAGACAAGAAATGAGTCAGGATCAATGCAGACAAGAAATGAGTCAGGATCAATGCAGACAAGAAATGAGTCAGGATCAATGCAGACAAGAAATGAGTCAGGATCAAGGCAGACAAGAAATGAGTCAGGATCAAGGCACAAGAAATGCGGAGGATCAAGGATCAATGAGTCAGGATCAAGCACAAGATGGAGTTAGGATCAAGGCAGACAAGAAATGAGTCAGGATCAAGGCAGACAAGAAATGAGTCAGGATCAAGGCAGACAAGAAATGAGTCAGGATCAAGGCAGACAAGAAATGAGTCAGGATCAATGCAGACAAGAAATGAGTCAGGATCAAGGCAGACAAGAAATGAGTCAGGATCAAGGCAGACAAGAAATGAGTCAGGATCAATGCAGACAAGAAATGAGTCAGGATCAAGGCACATGAGAGAGGAGTCAGGAGCGAGGCACACAAGAAGTGAGTCAGGAGCGAGGCACATGACTTTGAGAGAGGAGTCAGGAGCGAGGCATACAAGAAATGAGTTAGGATCAGGGCAGACAAGAAATGAGTTAGGATCAGGGCAGACAAGAAATGAGTCAGGATCAAGGCAGACAAGAAATGAGTCAGGATCAAGGCACATGAGAGCGGAGTCAGGATCAATGCAGACAAGAAATGAGTCAGGATCAATGCAGACAAGAAATGAGTCAGGATCAAGGCACATGAGAGAGGAGTCAGGATCAATGCAGACAAGAAATAAGTCAGGATCAATGCAGACAAGAAATGAGTCAGGATCAAGGCACATGAGAGAAGAGTCAGGATCAATGCAGACAAGAAATGAGTCAGGATCAAGGCAAATGAGAGAGGAGTCAGGATCAATGCAGACAAGAAATGAGTCAGGATCAATGCAGACAAGAAATGAGTCAGGATCAATGCAGACAAGAAATGAGTCAGGATCAATGCAGACAAGAAATGAGTCAGGATCAAGGCAGACAAGAAATGAGTCAGGATCAAGGCAGACAAGAAATGAGTCAGGATCAAGGCAGACAAGAAATGAGTCAGGATCAAGGCACAAGAAATGAGTCAGGACATGAGAGAGGAGTCAGGATCAATGCAGACAAGAAATGAGTCAGGATCAATGCAGACAAGAAATGAGTCAGGATCAATGCAGACAAGAAATGAGTCAGGATCAATGCAGACAAGAAATGAGTCAGGATCAATGCAGACAAGAAATGAGTCAGGATCAAGGCAGACAAGAAATGAGTCAGGATCAAGGCAGACAAGAAATGAGTCAGGATCAAGGCAGACAAGAAATGAGTCAGGATCAATGCAGACAAGAAATGAGTCAGGATCAAGGCACATGAGCGAGGAGTCAGGAGCGAGGCAGACAAGAAATGAGTCAGGATCAATGCAGACAAGAAATGAGTCAGGATCAAGGCACATGAGAGAGGAGTCAGGATCCAGGCACATGAGAGAGGAGTCAGGATCAAGGCACATGAGAGAGGAGTCAGGATCAAGGCACATGAGAGAGGAGTCAGGATCAAGGCACATGAGAGAGGAGTCAGGAGCGAGGCACGCAAGAGAAGGGTCGCATGGAGCTGAGGAAAAGCTTCTAAGACGGAAAATACGTCAGGCTGCACGTGCATCGGTGCAGGCAAATGAGAAGCACTCGGCGTCGGCTGCTTCCAACGCTGCTGACAGCTGCTCTGGGACATCAGCGTCGACTGTAGGCCTACATGCGATACGACGGGTAAGTTAATAACATCTTCTTTTTCCCGTTAGGTAGTCAACTTCAGCACGTTGAAGGTTCTGCTTGCACTTTGGAGGGTAGTAGGGAAAAGAGAAGAGAATATCAGTATAGGTAAAAGATAGGAGGCTGCGCCATACGCCCCATGATTTGGGGGTGCAGGATAGGGAAGGGAGGGGAGATCAAATTAATTTGCGTTGGAATGCATGTGCGTGCTTGGCATGTTGCCTAAAAGCTCGTGGAGAAGAAAGAGATACATAATACATGATCTGATGATCAGTTACAACTGATCATTTTAAGAGAACTATACTCATTACAATAACGTGTTATGTTTTAACGTCGATCAACCTTTAGTTCCGATTCGTGACATGGTGTTTGCTCTAGGTTACCATTTCTACTAATACACCAAAATTGTTATGGATTTCAAAAGACTTTCTGTTGTTTGCAACGCATTTTATGTTCTCACACTCCGTGTCTCCCCCCCCCCCCCCCCCCCCCCCCTTGAAACTTCAGGTTTTGGGGGGGGGTTTCCTTGTTGTTTAAAGTGGACTATAATTATTACCATTACAAAATGCTGTTTTCTTTTGTTTCCAGAGCAAGCGCAATAGACGCAAGGTCTCACGGCTTGAGATTCACTGGTACTGTTATCACAAGTATTAGGCCTACTAATTTCAGTGTGCTGACAAATAAACAAACCAACAAACGTTTTGGTTATTGCACATTTTGTAGCATATGTTTCTTTTTCACTTCTTGTTTTTGTTACTTTTATTGAAGTGGTTATTGTTATTCTGTTGTTGTTATTGATGGATCGACTTGTAATTGATGTCATGATCTGGGTTTAAAAAAAGTTCAAATCATTATGTTTTTAGCCAGTCTAATATCCAGGATACAGTAGTAGGCTATACTTTGGGGATGATTTGTTTGATTTAAAACACAGCATTGAAAGAATGTCGATTGATGTATTAATGTCGAAATTACCATATGACATGAATTTAATTCGGTTCACCAGCTGAACCCCCATCCTTACCCGGCTTCACCCGCCCCCCTCTCTCTCTCTCTCTCTCTCTCTCTCTCTCTCTCTCTCTCTCTCTCTCTCTCTCTCTCTCTCTCTCTCTGTTTATGAGTATAATTATGTGTGCAGGCGTGTGTAAACTGAAAGGTGTTCTGTCCAAGTTTTGAAGTTGGGAAAATGATAATAAAAGTACGCCTAATGTGTAAATCAGATTCACCACAGCTTCTTGTTTGTTGTATGGAAAGATAGGCCTACAACTTGAAATGCGGGATCCTTCCACTCACAACCAAACATTCACACACACACATACACACACGCATGCGCGCACACTCACGCGCACGCACGCACACACTGAAAAGCGTGCGCGCGCAGACACTAAGACATATACTCACACAACCCCCCTCCCCCCGAATCCCCCCCCCCCCTCTACACTCACTCACATGCTCATACATATGCACGCAGCAAACCGCATGCACGCATGCACTTACCTACGCACGAACGCACACACACACACACAGTCACACAAACACACACACTCACACAAACACACACTTTCACACAAACACACACACACCTGCCTCCGTGATATTGATGGAATCACCTGAGGGGCGCGGGATCAAAGCCAGTTCTTTTTCGATCTTCACTGATCGCTCAGACAGCTTCCTGTCAAAAGGAGTGCAGATGCGCCATGCTGCCGTTATGCGCATAAGTAAGAAAAAGGCCCAGCAAGTCCGTCTTTGGTTGCAGAGAATCTTTGAAAGAATTTTTAGAAAAAAAAGGCAGGTGAATGGACCAGTGAGGCAGAAAAATAGATGACAGCTAGTAAGCAAAGAGAAAAGGCAGAGTCAAAGAGTGTGACAGATTAGAGGAAGTTAATTGCAAGCACAAAACTTCCAGAAGGGGGGGAACTATTTATGCAAAAGACCCCCAGTATCCCCACGGGGAGGAGGCCATATGGTTATGGACATGAAGTCTTTGGAACTGAACGGGAAGCTTTAGCTGAATGTGACAAACACATATGCACACACACACACACGCGCACACACACACACACACACACACACACACACACACACACACACACACACACACTCCCAGCATCTACGTGACTGCAGAGGCTCATACGTAGCTTGGCATATATACTTTGCAAGCAGGAGCTCAACAACCTCTCATTCTAAATCTGTCACTCTCTCCCCAGCAAAAAGTGGTAAAAAAGGTTGGGGATGGGCCGATCGGGTTTTGTTCTCGGGGGCTGCTACGGTAGCCGGGTTGGCCTGACTGGAGCCACGAAACGCTGGGGAGATCTCTATTTGTAGTTCTTTCTTTCTCAGCGTTACTATATTCACACACACACACACACACACACACACACACACACACACACAGTGACACACGCACACACCGGCACATGTATATGGGCGTGTGTGCGGGAGAGAGAGAGGGTGCGTACATATTGTGTGAGTGCGGGCATATTTGCAAGAATGCCCCACATGGCCGAAAGGCCAAAGAGGGCGTAAAACATTATTTCTTCCATATTTGCAAGCATATAGTTTGCTTACGCTTTGTTGTTGTTGGGTTGGTGTTTTTTTAAATATATTATTGCATGCTCATTTCTCGTCATTTCTTTCTTTCTTTGTGTTATAGATGGCTTGATGTAAAAAAGCAAACATTATTGCTTATTCAATGTACCATCTGAAAATTTAAAAAAATGACTTTTTGACTTTGACACACACACACACACACACACACACACACACACACACACACACACACACACACACACACACACACACACACACACACACACACACACACACACACACACACACACACACACAGAGGCACACTCTCATTCATACCAACCAGCTAATTCACACATGTGTCACATTGTGCACATGCACACCCTACCCTAATTTGGTGCGCGTGAGCCTACTTTCGTTTCTAAACAAGCCAACAAGGGAGAAGACTCACCGGAAGTTATTCAAAAGAAAATGGCGGTCTTTTCAACAACGTCTGTGAAGTGGGTTCGCCTTCGACATTGATCGATCACCAGTTTCTTCTCTTCAGATAACCATATTTAATTAGGTAAGTTTTCTTCTTCTTCTTCTGCCAATGATGTCCACCTGCTGTAACCGGCAATAACTGACATAAGTTTTAAACACGTCTTTTGTTTGGTTACTAACCATTTCAAAAACCTCCTAGATAGTAGGGTGGTTATAAAATTTTAAAAAAATATTTAATTTTTGTCAAATCCTAATGAAATTTATGTCATTGGAAAGAGCCCGACAAGACCTTTAAAATGATACCCAAATTATCAAAATCAGTCGAAAATTGAGAAAGTTACGACGTTTTAAAATGTTAGATTTTTTTACATGAGCTATATAAGAAAAAGTTGATCAAGATTACCGGCCCTTACCGTATCAAGGTTTGGATGAATAAAACAGCCATAACTTTTTTTTTTTTTTACCAATAAACAAAACATTGGTACCAAAATAAAGCTTATTCAAAGGGGCAACATCAACCCCAAACATTGCCTAAGCTTTTTGTGCGACTCACAAGATGCAACATCAACATGCGCGTGACAGAAAACATGTCGGACAGTCTTCGACGTAACACCTCCCGACTTGTGGAGACCTTGAGCAGCATTGAGATTTATTCTAGATGCACCAAATTTGGTGTACTTGTAGAAAAATAATTAAATGTAACTGCGCATTTGTTTTAAAGAATTATATAATTACCGTTCAGAAATGATAAACGAATGAATTGGACCCAAATATTGGATCGCTTGTCTCTCGCGATCGGCCGTCTTAGAAGACAATGATAGGTGTCTGCTTCAAAAAGCCGCCACAGCTATGCCAATCTGATTGATGAACAAAGTGACCCCAAAATTAATGTTTTTAAATACAGTTATGATTAAGACGACAATCATATTTCAAAAAACGCCACAGCTATGCCAATCTGATTGATGAACAAAACCACAATAACAAACAATCAAAAGATAGGGCACATCAAGAGGCCGCGAGGCCTGGCTGCCCTGAAGATCTGACCTGACCTGACCTTACCTTTTCAGGCTTTTGTTTTTCACTTTTACTAAAAGTTTTAGGTGATTGTGTCCAATATTTGAATCTAATTTCTTCATCTTGCATTTCTAGCGACTAACCTATGTTATTGTACTTCAACCCCGCATTGAGTTGATCACCTGGGCAGCAAGTCTTTTAGTTTTACACAAGTTTACTGTTTAGTTGGAAACCTCCCACGTCATAAGCGTCATAATCAAAGTTCAAACTTGATCGAGTTGATGGAATTTACGCTATATAATTATGCAACAACTTGAACAAGAAGTTAGAAGAAGACTTTGTTGTATAAAAAAAGGTAGCACGTTAAAAAAAAGTAGCTCACTACTATAGTATGAGAGTCTGTATTTGCGACAACCACAAATTTCACTCTTTCTTTACTTTAACCATAATTTACCTATCCCTAACCCTAGAAAAAAGTGAAATTTGTGGTTCATGCTCAATGTCGCAAAATGCCGCAAATACAGACTCATAGTCATAGGTAGCGAGCTACTTTTTTTAACGAGCTACCTTTTTTCATGCGACAGACTTCAGCTGAGCTTGAAGTTGAAGAAACACTGTTAGTGTTAGTGTTGCACTTACAGTGTTACTGTTAGTGTTACTGTTACTGTGTTACTACTGTTAGTGTTACTGTTATTGTGTTAACTAGTAAGTCGTGCTATGTAAAATAAATAAAAATGAAATTAGTTTCTGTTACACCGAATCACTGTTTCAAACACTACACTGTATCAGTGTATGCTCCTTACCCAGATGCGTTAAATATATATATACGAAATAAGAAAATGCATTTGATTTATTGACGAAAAATTCGACTAGGAAGAGTTACTATCCCTGAACATGGTCTGAGTGTTGCAAGAATGCTGTACCTCTACGGCTCTAGCCACTGTGTGCTTACCAGCACTACGTCAACAAATCAAATGCATAAACATTTTCTTATTTCGTATATTTAACGCATCTGGGTAAGGAATGTGGTTAGGAACATGTTAGAGTTAATGTTAGTACTAGAAGTGAGTTAATCAATGTTAGTTAACTAGTTTTTTAAGACATTTGCACACAATGTATGCATCCTGTGATTGAGCGCCGTAACCGTAGCCTGGAGAATGTGAGATACGGGCCCGTACCCCAACTTGGGGCCCAAGCCTCTGCCAATAGTAAGTTCAAGTTGTTTCTTAACAGATCCAATACTAACACAAATCAGCACCTTCGGGTGTTTCTTGTTCGCCCGCAAACTGTTTTTTGCTAACCGTGTTGTTCAGATGTGGAATAATGTACCAATTAACATAAAGAATGCACCTAACATTAATGAATTCAAAAATCTTTTGGACGAAAACCCAAATTTGAAAACAAAATTTAAAAATTTTGATGAATGAATAAAGCCATTCTCTTAAAAAAGATTTATTATTGATTTGGTTTACTTTTACTTTTAGGAGACGCAAACCACTAAGCAATGCGTAGCAACTTAACAAGTCAATTCATTGAGAAGGGGCGTAAAATTAAAAGGGCCAAGAGGCCTAAAAATAGCCCTACATCGACCTACCTCAGGCATCAGAATTGTCAGAGGATCAGCTAATTTCAGAGGATTGATAATTTCTTACAGAGGGTTGGCCTCTTCTGTCAGAGGTTTTGCCTTTTTATTTAGTGATATCTTTTTTTTGAAATAGCATTTTATAGTGATTTCTCACTGCATAAAGCCTTTTTGGTCATGTTGGGAATTGATTTCAGTGTTATCCCACTATACTATAGTCTGGGGTCTTGATAGCCCTTGTACCGCAGTTTTCAGAGGATTGGACTTTAGACTATTCTGATGCCTGCTAGTGTGCTACCTACCTGTGTGTGTGTGTGTGTGTGTGCTGCTGTTGTTCTTCAGTTTAACGTCCTTCCACTAAAAGTGATTAAAACAGATGTGTGTGTCTGTGTGCGTGTTCAGGGATTATTGTTTTCTTCAGGCGCGTGAAAATGTGTTCGGGCAGTGAAATATTTAAGTATGGCCAGCCCTGCTATAAACAAATTATATCCGAGCCCAATGATATAAATTATAACATCTGCATGACTCAGTGACTGCTTCTAAGAGGCCATGGTTGGAAACTACTGACTGGCATTAATAATGCATGTAATACATGTGGGTGCGTGGGGTAATGAACTGGGGGTGATCGAATCAATGGGAGCCAAGTTGTTTTTGGTTGTATTTTCAGGTGTGCAAAACTGCCAGGATGGCCAATTCCAGTTTTAATTCCAGCTTTTCTCTCAGTCATGTCGTGTCAAAGGACTTTGAGGCATTTGAGGAATTATACAAGCGATCGACTCCTCTGCCAAAATTGACAAAGGTCTGTACTTTTAATTATATCCTGAGTTCGCAGTATTTTTTATGCAGCCATAAAATATAATATATAAATTCATAACAAAGTGACTTTTCTTGCTCTGTCGAGTACAGACCATTTCTCACACAGCCATGCCGCACGCACATGCACGTGTACACACACACACACACACACACACACACACACACACACACACACACACATATATATCACATGGGTGTGTACAGACATGTTTTCAACTACAGAAGAATTACAGAAACTTTACCTTGGCTGCTTTTTTTTTCCCCCAAGGATCTGATTATACTAGTTAACTGCAAATATTTCAATTAAAATTTGTTTTATGAAATGTAAAAATGTATGAAAAGAAATTGAAAAAAACAAATACTTGATCCCATTCAATTTTGTATGTATTTTTGGTATGTATAATTTTACTCTTTTTTTTTTTATGACGTGTCTCACAAATTAAAAGCTGCACAGCAAAATTAAGAAACTCATGGCTGTTCTCTACTTCAAATGTAGACATATTCATTAATTCAAAAAAGAGTTATGAGAAATGGAATGTATTTGCAATTCTTTTCAGTTGATGCCTCTTACTGTAAGTGCAATGCACTGGGCAGTAAAAACTAAAATGTTTGTGTTTTTTATTCTGTTGCTATGTGTGTACATATTTCACTGTGTATACCTTCCCTATACCTTATTTTTACTGTTGTGTTCCAGCCGTCGTTTGGCACCAGAGATCACTGCATGGCGCCACCACCAGCGGCGGGGCACCAGGGCCAGAGCAGACTGAAGATCAAGGCTCTGTTTGACACCATGAAGGAGAGAAACTCCTCCATGTGTTCGGACCTCAACTCCTCCATATGCACCTCCACCACTTCTTGCTGGTAAGACATATATGTATCTATCAACCCTTTCGCCGCCAGCCATTTTCAGCAAAATAATACCATTAATCTTAACTGTGTAGAGAAGAAAAAAAAATCTGCAATATTGCGAATTCCTCTGTAACATATATATTATAACATTAGGCCTATCCTTACCTCCCAAAATTAAGAAAATAGGGTCTTTGGATAACAGGCCCTGATTTGATGCCTTTTAGTGACATAGGTGTTAAACCATTGTGGTGCTAAAATGCGACATTGGCGGTGAAAGGGTTAAGCAGGTTATTTTAAAGTCATTAGCACCAAGTGGCTCTTTGTGCTGCAGCCTAGAGGATAACTCAAGGCTCTGTTTTGACACAGTGAAGGAGAGAAACTCCTCCATGTGTTCAGACCTCAACTCTTCCATCTGTACCTCCACCACTTCTTGAGCACTGGTAAGACATAATGTTGACAGGTGGTTCACGGGGGGCATTTGCCATGGCTCTTTGTGCTGCAGCCTAGGGGATAGGCTCTGTTTTGACACAGTGAAGGAGAGAAACTCCTCCATGTGTTCAGACCTCAACTCTTCCATCTGTACCTCCACCACTTCTTGAGCACTGGTAAGACATAATGTTGACAGGTGGTTCACGGGGGGCATTTGCCCTGGCTCTTTGTGCTGCAGCCTAGGGGATAGGCTCTGTTTTAACACCGTGAAGGAGAGAAACTCCTCCATGTGGTCAGACCTCAACTCTTCCATCTGTACCTCCACCACTTCTTGAGCACTGGTAAGACATAATGTTGACAGGTGGTTCACGGGGGGCATTTGCCCTGGCTCTTTGTGCTGCAGCCTAGGGGATAGGCTCTGTTTTAACACCGTGAAGGAGAGAAAGTCCTCCATGTGGTCAGACCTCAACTCTTCCATCTGTACCTCCACCACTTCTTGAGCACTGGTAAGACATAATGTTGACAGGTGGTTCACGGGGGGCATTTGCCATGGCTCTTTGTGCTGCAGCCTAGGGGATAGGCTCTGTTTTGACACAGTGATGGAGAGAAACTCCTCCATGTGTTCAGACCTCAACTCTTCCATCTGTACCTCCACCACTTCTTGAGCACTGGTAAGACATAATGTTGACAGGTGGTCCACGGGGGGCATTTGCCCTGGTTCTTTGTGCTGCAGCCTAGGGGATAACTCAAGGCTCTGTTTTGACACAGTGATGGAGAGAAACTCCTCCATGTGCTCAGACCTCAACTCTTTCAACTGCATCTCCACTTCACAGGTGGTTCATTCCAAGGGTCATCTGCACTGGCTCTTACTAGTGCTGCAGCCAAGGCGATTAGTTGGCCTTTGGGGACCTTCTCCAATGTTAGCTGTCCTAGGGTTGTGGCAACCTGGGCAATGCTTCTCTACTTCAAACAAATTCTTGCCCAGCCCTCCAGAATAGCAAGTGACTTTTCTGCTCATTGTAATGTGTATACCGTGCTGTGCACATGTATTTTGTTGAACGTGTTACACAGTGACACACAAGCATGCATTCAAAGATGCATACACATGCGCGCGCGCACACACATTGAGAAAAGTAAATCTACATAGCTTTTTAATTTTTCACATTTTATGCAGTATGAGCAATGGAAATTATGAAATCAAATAACCTCACTTTCATTAATTGATCAAAACAACTAAAGCAACAACAGGGGAAAAAACCAAACATATATATATAGAGAGTGGAACCTCCCCAATAGACTCCCCCTCCACTTAAGACCTACTTCTCTGAGACATTTCCCTTCTTTGTAAGTATTAAAATTACCTCCCTATTACAACTCCCTCCCACTTAAGACCTTATTTTTTATGATTTTTCAAGGTCGTAATACTTATAGGGAGGTTCCACTGTACAAATATATACAGAAGACTCAAGACTCAAAACTTTTAATAGCAAAGGCCACCGGCCTATATAGAAGAACATGTGAAGCAAATAAAAACTCAAACCAATTCTTTAAAAATAATTCTTTTCTTTTTTAAATTGCAGTGATGTGGATATTGTCAGTCGCCCTGCTGCAGACTTTGATCGTCCCAGAGAGAAGGAAAACCAGGTGCCCATTGAGGAGCAGGATGAAGTGGATTTCCTAACAGGTACTACTCGTACAAGCTGCATCTGATTCTGAGTCAATCATAATAAATTCCTTTGGTGTGTGTGTGCACGTAAGTGTGTATAGTGTGCGTGTGTGTGTGTGTGTGCGCTTTCTGTTCTAAGATTAATAAGAACAGGAGTTCTTTCCCATTTGAACGACCATATTTTTCTGACTATAAGGTCCTAAAAGGCACACACCCCAAAGTTTGCACAAAGTTCAGATTTTGTTACTATGCTTTCTTACTATTTTTTTTTCATAGTATAAGGCGCATTGGTCTCAGTCTTGGAAAAAAGTATCGCCTTATAGTCCATATAATATGATAACTAGGGCCTGTACGTTTGCTTTGTCTATGCATCAGGCTGGGGAACCCAGCTGATCAGCTATATTTTGACAGAAAAAACACCATGATTTAACAAAGGCATGTATATCGTTATCATGTTGGAAAGCGCAGCTCTGTTCACATCGTTTTTAATGAGCAAGTGTTATCTGAGCTGGAAAAGGGTTGGGTGGAAATTCTGCATGATCTGATCAATTACAATTGCGAAATATTGGCCTTATCAGTGTACTCCTTGAAGATTGGTTTGTTTGTTTCTTTGCACTACTTTTGGCATTCACTGATGGTTTTTCCTCTGACAGAAATCACTGAGAGCCCCAGACACAGCGAGAGGCCCCCTGTTCCTCAGTCCCCAGCCATGCGTGTTGCTCTCAACTTTGCTCGACATGCTGCGCAGGTGGAAAGCGTATCAGCCTCTGAATCGTCAAAGACAACGGCAAAGCTACAAGAGAATATTCACAGAGCTCTTGCAGCACAGACTGTTGCTTCTAAAGGCAAAGCCCTGAGAGGTACAGGTAAACAGGACTTTCATAAAACTGACAATGAAGAGAGGACAGTAAGCGGGGTTGCTGGGACAGCTTCCAGAGATCTATGCGGAGAGATGAGCGACGCTGATGACATAGGACCAGATTGTGCGGAAAATGCAGAGACTGTGACAGAAGAAGTTTGTGTACCTGTCTGCAATAACCCCAAGGAAGGAGGATCGACTGATGGCACCTTGCCCTACTCGGAAGGTTCACCGCCGGCACTGTCGACTACAGTGACCCTGGAATCTGCCCACAGCTCTCCTGGTTCGAGTAACAAGTCTTCAGACGAAAGCCAAGCTGATCAAGAGACTCTGCAGCTAGCCAGTAAGCTGATGGAGCGACTGAAATCCAACACCAACAACAACGATGATGAGGAAGACGACTGGGAACCTACATCCATGCCAGTGCCATCCCGCTTCAAGGGTAGGACTGCTGCTAAGAGTAAGGAACTGTCAAAGGCCACGAACCTTTCCAAAGTGGATCGAAAAACCAGACCAAGAAAAGCCCAAAACGAGAAACTTGGTGCGGGCCCCTGTGTTCTGAACACTTCTAACAACAGACGAAAGGCTGCCTCCAACAGCGAAAGAAACACCAAGGGAAAACCACACTCATCTTCAAACCTTGGTCAGGAGCAGGAAAAGATTGTTGTTACCAGGACACTTAGGTCAAGGAAGCGAAGGCCTGCGGACTCAAATGTCTCGATTTCGGATGCACAAGGAGAAAGCAAAGCGGCCAAGGGCAAGCGCAAGGGCTCGGAAAAAGAAGACGACAGCCAGAAAGTAGAGGAGGATGTTGTCTGTCAACAAGTGTTGAGGACAGGGGGAGACAATCAAGATCCGTTTAGGTATACTGTGTTCTGTGCATTTTGTTTGTTTTAGTGCTGTGTATTTTCAGATTTATGTTTAGGAATTAAAGAAAAAATAACTAAAGTTACAGATAAAAAAGTATAAAGCATCAAGACAAACAAGAACTTAGAAAACAGAAAAAGCATCAAAACAAACAAGAACTAAAGAAAAAGAGGGGAAAAGGAGGTGGTGAATATTAACACAATTTCATTTTAAAAGAATATTATGTGAGGGCTAAGTCAGTAAGTGTCATAAATAGCGTGATCATGCCATTATCATACTCTAAGCAATAGTGTTCAATCTTTGCAATCATATATATCTGCAGTTCTTTCTTTGTGACTTTCTCAAAGAGCTGGAACCAAATTTGATTATTCTCTATGCACATTTAAGAATACTATTTACCTCAAAGTCTGTAAAACATTTGCATAATTAATAGGTTCATTTATTTTTGTAGGATTCTTGCTTCGCATGAAGTAAAAAGTAGCAAGGAGGGGAAGAAGAATATGAAATGTATTTGATACTGTATGTGTGTCTGTCAGCAATGTATTTTGAACCATGAAATGTATTCTTGTTCTGAAACATTCAAACAGTTGTTTGATTGCAGTCTGGAGGACAGCAGAGACGACAATGATCTTCAAGTCGATGAAGGTATGTATGGTTTTCTTAGATCATTCGGGGCTGAATCTTTGCATGTAGGATTACAGTGATCGTGTTAACTGGTAATTATCAATAAAATACTAATTGCAACACTACTTTTTCAAAAAATTTGACCTGTCACATGACAGTCTCGGGGGCTGATAAATTTTTGCTAAGACAGAGAAATGATAACAGAGCCTTTAATATTGTAACAGAGCTTAATCTAGAGCGCGGGATTGGTAAAATCCCCCCAAATTTTGTTCCTTCCCGCAATAATCGGCGCGGGGAGCGGGCCGAGTCCCGCACATTTGCAGAATGGCCCGCAGTTTTTAACCAATCGATGCGGGAAGACCTTCGTCGTCTGCTAAACCAGTCGTCTGGACAAACTGAAAGTATCAAGCAGGAGTGAAGGATTTCTCAACATTTCATTGGTTCTTAACAAAATGTTAGTGTTAATCAACCAATCGCGTTCTTCTCGTTCTACTGACAGGAAGTTGCGAGAGTTTCGGCCGCCATCTTGAATGTTCTTCAAAATGAAGCGGGCAGGGACCCTGTTTGATTTTGATTTTCGTGGAGGCAAAGTGAAAAAAAAATCCTGTTCCAAGCGAGTGTGAAGACCTCGAAGAAAAGGCTTCTACATCTAAAATGTCAGAAAAGAATGACAACAGTAGCAGTGCAAAGGACCATTGGTTCCAAAATGACTGGTTGAAAAAGTGGCCGTGGCTGACGAAGAGTGAGACAGGGATGTAGGCCTACTGGTTCTTATGTATGTGATGTGGGGTTGGATAGGGGGGAGTGCCCCCCCTTTTTTTTATATGAGGGGGGGACTGCCCCCCTTTTTCAGAAATCCTAGATTAAGCTGTGTTGTAAGTTTCAGTAGTTTTCATTAGTTTTTGTTTCCCTGGGACTGGTTTTAACACTGGTTGTTTGGAAAACTCACTGATGTGAGTAATACACAAAGCTTTTCATTTGTTTTTAACCCTTTCACCGCCAATGTCGCATTTATGCACCACAATGGTTTACCACCCATGTCACTAAAAGGCATCGAAGCAGGGCCTGTTATTCAAAGACCCTATTTTCTCAATTTTGGGAGGTAAGGATAGGCCTAATGTTATACATGTCACAGAGGAATTCACAATATTGCAGATAATTTTGTTCTCTACCCAGTTAAGTTTAATGGTATCTTTTGGATGAAAAACATCTGGCGGCGAAAGGGTTAAAGACAAAAAGATATATTACAGGGATGGGAAGTTATACGCCCATGGACATATTTACTCCCCAGTAAGGTTGGTATTACTCCCCAAAGCACCTTCTGTATGCCTTTCTATTGTCAGTAGAACCAAAAATGGTTTGTTAGCTAAAATGGTTTGTTAGCTTTGTTTTTGGTTGAAAGATTGTGTTAATATAATACATATGAACATTGACAAGGATATGAAAAATAACTTGTTTTACTTTTTTTCTTTTTTTTAAAACTTTATTTTTACCAATTTATGACTCAAGAGAGGCCATAAAATGGCTCTCAAAACCATCAGAAATTGAATTTTCAACCGGGGAAGGTGTGCGTGTGTGGCTCTGGTCCCCTGGGCCTGCCATCAGGGCCTAGGCAGCCCCTGGCCTTTGTACTCCCCAAGCGCCCAGTTTGTACCTGTTTATAAAACAGGATTTAGATTGTAATTGTAAAGCGTATTGAACTTGCTCTGTTGAAGCATCCCCATATTACCATTAACTCATTCGCATCGCAGCGATTTTGAATTATTCAAAAAAACTTGCAAATCACTCCAGCCATACGCACAAACAAAACAAATGGAGAAATCAAAGAAGATTACAGGTTTTTACTTCAGGTTTAGACATAGGGAAGTGGTAGATCAGACTTTTTTATATATAGACTTTATATTAAAAAAACTACACCGATTGGTATCCCCACAACAAACCACTACAAAAGTTAAGTCAGAGACAAAATTGTGGTCTAAGGGAGTGAAGCGAGTTTAGAAGTGACCAAGGTATGGTGTGCACACAGATTTACTTCCCTTGAAGCAAATACATCAAATTGACAGCTATCTATTAATTCCGGACATATAGTTTGAACGAGTTAAAACTTTGTCTCACCAGATGCCATTGCTCAAGCCACGAAGAAGTCCAGGCGCCTTAAGCCGACAACAGCAAAAAAGAAAGGTGTCCAAGATAAAGGAAGGTCAGGAGGCCCGACGTCCAGGAAGAAACGGGCAGCAGGCGGAGATGCCTCTGGAGCTAAGGGAGACAAGGCCAAGGTCCTGAAGATGACCTGCTGGTCCTTGCAGCCCGTCGCCCGATTGAAGAGTGTCCGCATCGAGGGGAAACTGCCGTAAGTCTTGTCAGAAATCGACTGTAAACATCGCTTTAATTTGTGTTTGGAATGGAACAAAGGGGGAGAACTCTCTTTCTAGTTAACTCCCCTCCACCAAAGTTGATTACAAGGGATTGTTGGCGTAATGAAAAAGTTAATAGTTTCTGAACAGGGATTGAAAAGGGTCATCATTGCATGATTGAAGAGTGTCCACATCGAAGGGAAGCTGCCGTAAGTCTTGTCAGAAATCGACTGTAAACATCGCTTTAATTCTTGTTTGGGAATGCCTTAAAAGAATTGTTAGCATAATGAAAAAGTTTAGTTTCTGATCAGGAATTAAAAAGAGACATAATTGCATTGCTTTATGCACTTACATTTTCAAAGAAGTCAGTTAATTTTTTTTATGTAAACAGATGGTAATATATTTTATTGGTACTTTGTTGTTTCATCAGTTTGTAGTTTGTGGTCAGGTCTTGTTTAAAAGAAACAAACCATCCTGAACATGAAGCAAAAGGTATCCATTTGTGCTTAAAGAGCAGCTCATACATTTTGCTTTTATTAATTCAACTAAAAAGCAGACATCTGCATGGTACATGCTTGTGGGGAACAGTACTAGCAACCACCATGACGAGAAGTAAATGGTCAACACTTGTGCTAAACACAGTGATTCTTTGAACATATTAAAGCTGCATGATCAGACAAATATGGGTAATCGGGTGATCGTGTTAACCGGTAATTATCAGTAAAATACTGATTTCAAAACCAAAATACTGAAAAAAATTTGACCTGTCAGTCCCAAGGACTGGTAATGTTTTACTAGGACTGATAAATTGTTTAACAGGGGCTTTGATATTGTGGTTTTCATTGTTTTTTGTTTCCCTGGGACTGTGGTTTTGATACTGGGGGTGGGTGGGGAGGCATTGTCGCTGATGGGACTGGTTTTCAAAATTCCTAGTCAATCACTGGTATTAATCTTTGTTTGATGAACAAGTACTTGTTCGTATATGTCAGACTACTGACATTGAAAACATTCATCAACAGATTTCCGGATATATTTTATCAACCGCATTTTACCTGCACTCTGTAACAATGCTGACTCACTGTCTCAGGAATACGGACTACTTCTGGCTGAGCTCGGTGATCGTGGAGCGGGTGAGCAGCCGCATCCTCAAGACGACCAACGGGTCGCTGTACCAGCTGGTGGGCACCATGACTGCCCTGCACACCAGGGCCGCAGGTCAGGGACATCACCGACCCTGGACGTTTGTCTGTGCCATTCTCATCAATAGGTTTAGAGTGGCACAGAGGTAACGCGTTCGCCTTGTGTCAAGTAAACCTGAGTTCAAACCTGGGTACAGGGGATTTTTCCTCTCACTTTGCATTAGGCCTTACGGTCTGAACGTAGAGTCTTTCGGATGAGACGATAAACCGAGGTCCCATGTGCCCATGCACTTAACACACATTAAACCCAGTGGCAACGAAAAAGTTGTCATTTGGTCAAAATTTACACACCCCTTTCCTTCCTCATCAGTCACACAAAAATTCCATGCAAAAAACAACAACAAATTGGGTGGCGCGCCTCTGGCTGCGACACACTCTCCAGGTAGGAGCAACCCGAATGTCACAGACGCCTCTGTGACTATAAAGTATCTAATACCTAATACCAATCATCATGTATGTAAAGTAACAAACATTGCAAGCAACACTAGTCTGCCATATTTTTTCCAGGCCTTTTAAGTGTTTCAGCGTTTAAGTCACACACCCAAATTCTATTCGATGTATTTTGGTCCTATGATTACCATATTTATTTTTACAGACTACAAAGCGCACCTGATTATAAGGCGCACCCCCCAAATTTTACACAATTTTCACATTTTGTTATTATAGTTTCTTACTATATTATCAGTAATAATATACAAAATATAAGGCGCAGTGGTCTCAGTCTAGGAAAAAGTATTGCCTTATAGTCCGTAAAATATGTTAGGCGCCTTCAGATAACGAGGTACAAAGAAAGCGACAACGACAAGCGAAAGATTGGTTGCCGCATTCATTAACTTGAAATCTTGGTCATAAAAGAAAAGCTGTGTCTTGTGGGCAGAAAAATGCAGTGTTTTTGATTTTCTCTTTTTTCCAAGTAAATAAAACCTTTCAATTGCTATCTTTCTTGTTTTGTTGTTCTTGTGCAGGGTTTTCAGCAGAGCTGACAGAGCTGTTCAAGAAAGGGTTTCCTGAGGACTGGAAAGAACTTCTGGAATCCAGTGTTGCTGCTGCTGAATTGTAAGCTTTTGCGAAACCTTTTGAGTTTCTGCTTTTTGTGAGAATGCTGTATCGTTTTTTTGGAAATTACAAATGATTATCCTGTAGCTAGCTGACACTTATTAACACAGTTTAAATGATGCAATATTTGTGTATCAAGAAGTATTCATTCATTTACTTTTTTATATTGTACTGTTTCTAAAAACTTTTTGTAATGAATATTCAGGGCTCCCAATCGTCCCACAAAACAAGGGGTCCCAGGGACTCCTTCACTTACAGTATAGAGGGTCCTAGACATGGGATAGAGGGTCCCAGTGGCATTGCGATTGCTAAAAAGAATTTTTCTAATGCATCCCTGGGACCCCCTGCACATTCTTTTAGAGGGTCCTTGAGAATTTTAGTGCTTCCCTGGGAGCCCTGATATTGTTTTTTTTTTTCTTCTGTATTTCTCCTCTCATTCCAAAATTCACCGAAGCACATGCATATGTACATGACTACACACACATGTTTACATGTGCAAAGCATACTCATTCATGTGCATGCATTGACTTGAACACATTTCACTAACACATTTTGTTGTGGGAGGGAGGTAGAGAAAGAAGGTAGAGAAAGGAGAGAGATAGGAACACACAGACATGAGCAACAGAACGAGAGTATCATTATTATTACAAAACATTTATGAGTGCATCGCCATTTTGTCAACATTTGACAAAATGTCATCATTTGGGCATTATTCACAGCACTGAACATTGTGTTTAGCACACTGTGTTATCCCAGGAAGTCCAAGGCCCTGCTATCACGCACCGTGCCTGCTTCAAGAAAAGAAAACCACCTGCCCAACAGGGAAAAGGCTAACGTTAAAACAATGCAGCCGAACAGAGGCACCCCTAAGAAGAAGCCGACGAAAGCTGTTGATGCCAGCAACTTTCACACTCCAGTCAGAACCAGAAATGACGAGGAACCCAGTTCTGCAAGTACAAGTAAGATGCTTTGCTGACGAATATTTAGTGGAGAGATGGGGTGGGGGAGGGACATGGGGGTGGTGGTGTGTGTTTGTTGACTAAACCATGACTCTTGTGATATAAATCTTTATTGCTTTACTCTATTGTCGCATGTGTGCTCCAAACTATTAAATGTTAAGGTCCATGAAAGTGGGGTATTGTTACAAGAGAAATGAAAATTTGTTCAATAGGGCATTTGCCACGAGTGTTCATGCTCCATACTAGAATACTAGTTTTCCCACACTCTTCTGCCCGTGTTACGCTGACCTTTCTAGATCAACTCTCTCATTTCAACTCGGTGAAAATGAAGGTTGCCGGCACGCGGCAAATGCCTTATTTCAAGTAATGGTGAATTTGTTCTAAAAGGAAAACATCTCTACAATTTTAAAGCAGATTGAACTTCAAAACAACAAACAAAAAGCTGAGACCTGGGCCTGTATTCACGTTGAGATAGCATGAGACTTAGCATGATGCTAACTTAGAAGCTCTTCCAATGTCCTATAGGATTTAATAGGACTTTTGGAAGAGCTTCTAAGTTAGCATGATGCTAAGTCTCATGCTATCTCAACGTGAATACAGGCCCTGATCCAGAAGTTGTTAGGTCCCACAAAGCAACAGACTTTACTTTCAGGACTGAGCTGACAATTTGAGTATGGCCTAGGAAATCAGAATTTCTGAAGCATGATAAATTTTGAAATTCATATAATGTGACCCTAAGCTCCACATTGGCCAATCCGAAAAGTGCCCATGTGGCATTGACAAGCAAACAAGGGAACATCCTCTTCAGTTGTGCCCACTCTTTGACCAACTAAGGAAGAGCAATTGGCCAGCCCCCGTCCCACTCAACCAGAAACTCTATGGGGACCTGCAGCGTACGGCCTCCTTCACCTCGGTTGCGGACGTAGATACAACGTGACCAGAAGAATTCAACACAGCTGTGTCATGTATTTTCAAAGCAGACTGGCATTCTCTGATATTCACGACTGTCAAAAGTCTGGATACTAACTTGCTTGACAAACCTAGGTTCAGTGTATCATTTATACTTGGCGAATATTAGAAATTCAACAGCGACAAAGACATTGTCCCTCACAAAGTTTGGTAGCAAACTATCCTTTTTTTAATCAGAAAGATATACATTCAGGGGGGAAAAGGCAATGTTACATGAGCAGCAACACTCTCTCCCCAGGTCTGGAAGACAGCCCAAACTTCACAGGTATTGGGAATTTCACAGTGGTAGTAAAATGACTATAATATTTTTATGGATTATAAGGCGATATTTTTGTCCTAACTGAGCTCCCCACTTATTATAATGTAATTTATTTTACAATCAAACTATCACTGCCTAATAGTGTGTGAAAGTACTGGGTAGCATTACTTTATGACATTTTAATGTTTGCTGTGATATTATCATTATGATTTTCTTTATTATTAATATTTCCTTGTTTGAAGAATTATTTTTGTTATGGGACATTAATTTTTGTTAGCTTAATGAGTACTATTACATACTTTGTTTACTTATTTGTGTGGTAGGTGGGAGTCTGTGCTTGACAAACTTAATTGTACTATGTGAAGTAACCGGTGCTTTTATGTATGTATTTTGTGTCTCAGTTTGTACTATTATGTCTTGTCAGTTTTAGTTTTAAGTGCATGCTAAAAAAAGATTTTCTTCATTTGAAGACAATAAAGAATTTTGAATTGAAAATGCAACACCAAAAGGAAACCTTTGGCATTGGTTTCAGTCTGGACCCCTCAAGGAGTGATGTCTCGCAATCTGGGAACCCATGAGGTTCGGCGCACGCAGAGCGGCCGCTGCGTGATGCCCCCCTTGGCCCGCTGGGCCGGCCAGTACCTGCAGCGGGACCAGAATGGCAACGTCACCATCGGCTTCGCATCGAAGGCTGCCGAGAAGCACTTTGCTGTCATAGCCGAGCATGAGTTGGACGTTCCTGTGAGTGAGGAGTCGTGGGTGTTTGTGTCACAGTGTGTGTGTATGCTTACGTGCGTGTGTGTGCTGGTAGGCACCTGCAGAGGGACCAGAACGGCAATGTTACCATCATCAATGACCGCCGAGAAGCACTCTGCTGCCATAGCCGAGCATGAGTTGGACGTTCCTGTGAGTGAGGAGTTGTGGGTGTTTGTGTCACAGTGTGTGTGTGTGCTTACGTGCGTGTGTGTGCTGGTAGCCACCTGCAGAGGGACCAGAACGGCAATGTTACCATCATCAATGACCGCCGAGAAGCACTCTGCTGCCATAGCCGAGCATGAGTTGGACGTTCCTGTGAGTGAGGAGTTGTGGGTGTTTGTGTCACAGTGTGTGTGTGTGCTTACGTGCGTGTGTGCGCTGGTAGCCACCTGCAGAGGGACCAGAACGGCAATGTTACCATCATCAATGACCGCCGAGAAGCACTCTGCTGCCATAGCCGAGCATGAGTTGGACGTTCCTGTGAGTGAGGAGTCATGGGTGTTTGTGTCACAGTGTGTGTGTGTGCTTACGTGCGTGTGTGCGCTGGTAGCCACCTCATTAAATATTTAACTTCTTTCTTTTTTTTGGTTCTCTTTCTCCCTCTCCTGGTGTGTCTATTCTTGACATACCATTACCAATGATTGTCTGATTAAGCCAAATAATGATAATATTTGTCATGCTTCCTGTTGCTAAGTGTGAACTCTTACTGCCAGCTTTTCATTGTGCTTTTTCACCTAAAGCACACTCGGCACTTAAATTGTGTTCTTTCTTCTTTCACATGCATACATGCGCACACACATAAGCATGAACACACACACACGCACACACACACACACACACACACACACTTCTGAAACTGATAAGATGCTGTAGAACAATTATTCAGCTTGGTTTGGTTATAATGCTGAGTTATTTTATAACCACTTAAATTGTCAATGGAAAATCGAATGAAAGAGGTGATATTAATTACTTGATCACTATTGGTAAAATTATTGCCTTATTTTTCGGACTATGAGGCGCACCCCCCACATTTTACACACAATTCAGATTCTGTTAATTTAGTGTTATTATATTTTCTTCCTATTTTACTAGTCATATTATAAGGCGCAGGGGTCTCAATCTGGGGGAAAAGTATCGCCTTATAGTCTCAGACATGATAGACCTACGTGAATCGCGGAAAATCCGCGAAAGTGAAATTGACCACACAAAAATAAAGCCGGGGTAAAAATTTGCTTGAGTGTCTAAAAATTACGTGCATTAAAACCTATGCAATCGCTTCGCGGAACCGGATGTGAATGACTGAACAAGCAACTTCCCGCTGAAGTTAGCAGTCGTGCGCTGTCTAGTTCACGCCACACGTTTCCAGATTTGTGGTCCTAGTGCTTCTTTTTCTTCTTCATTTTGACGCCCAACTTCATCATTTTAGTTTGAGTCGACGTCTTTCAAATGAAATGCAGAATCGGTTGGATATTCTTCCGCGAAACCCACTTTGCCCCCACTACCATGCCTGAGTCTGTAAATTATGGTCGGCTTTTCTTTAGAATGAACTGTAAAAACTAAATTATCTTATATTTTAGTGACATACGAAGTCACTAGATATTTTACAGATTTTGTGTGTGTGTATGCTAGCTTTTTTTGCAGTGATGTGTTGCGCTAATGTTCAGTTTTACTGTTGCCTTGTTACAGAATCGGCTGAGGAATACTCCCATGTCCACAAAGATCAGAGCAGGAAACACCCCAAGCAGACAGAGCCCTCTCTGCCAACAGAGGAGAACGGCGGGCCGTGCTGCAGTCAGCAAAAAACAAGTGACAAAAACTACATCTTCACGGTGTGCTGTAGGAAACACAGGATCCAGAACAAATGAGGGCAATTTGGGGGCTGTGGTTCAAGACAGTTGTGCTGCCGACGGGGAAAACATGGAGGAGGCGACTCAGGAAGAGCCTTCATTAGAAGAGGAAGTGATGTCTGTTGTTCTGAAGTCCAAAACCAGGCGACGTCAGAAGGCGCCTAAAAAGAGAGCAACTTGCTACGCAAGTGCGGCAGATGGAGAATGTCGGAGCACTAACTGGTCAGAATCTGAATCATTGGACAAAGCAGACAAACAGTTGGCTTCCATAAAAAATCCAAAGGAGGCAGGGATCAAGCCAGTGTCGGAGTGTGCCCCAAATATAGCTGTCACAGAGAACAAGGCATCTAAAGGCCAGAGGAAAGCCCCCAGAGCCCAGCCCCCAACAAAACCTTCAACAAACCCACAGAAAGTTAAGAATGCTGTAGGAAGAGCAAGGAAAAAGGCGGCACTGTCTGCTTCCTTCGATAATGGTGAGGACTTTGAGGCTTCCACCACAATTCAAAGCAACTTACCCAGCCGCAGAGGCAGAAAAAAGAAACAGTTGGAACCAGCCACAGTTAGTGATTCTGAAGACTGTCATGAAGGCGGAAACAATGATGGTTCTTACCTACCGGGCAAGATTCCTTCAGCGTCTCCAATCCCTTCAACCACAGTTTCGACTAAAGCTACTCGCCGGAAAAGAGGCCCGGCAAAAAACATGGCAGTTCCCAAAGGTTCTGAGGAATCAGATCCCAGCAACAAGACAAGGAAACGAGGTCGACCTCGCGGGTCAAAAAATGTGGACAGCAAGAAATTATCCAAGGAGAACTGTGAAGATTTAGACGGAGAACAGACTGACAAACATTTTGAGGAAGCAGATCCTAAGAGCAATAGAAGAGGTAGGAGTCGAACGCAAGTATCCAAAAATGGGGGCAGCAAGAAATTATCAAACAAGGTCTGTGAGGATGATGACAAGGAACTCTCTGTTGATGAATCAGGCGATGAAGAAAGTAACAATGGTAATGCAAAGACACAGAGCCGGCTGAAATCAACCGGGCGGAATGCGGAGAAACAAACCAAGGGAAAATCTCAGATAGAAAACTGTCCTGCTTCAGAAAACAATGATGGAGCTCAGCCCTGGAGTAAAGAGGAGATAGAAAAGTTTCACAGGTATCATTCATTTTTTTCTGTCCTTGGTGTGTTGACTATTATCACTTGTAAAAAAAAACCCGACAAACAAAGCAAAAACAGACAAGCTGACAAAATGAGCATGATATAGTGAATGTGTGGACATGTAATTTTATTGACATAAATTGCTAAATATTTATTCCTTGTTCCTGTACATGTAACATATTTTGTTATTAAATTGTATACTGTTTTCAAATTTGCTTTAGAAAGGCAACATCTCTACCTCCTTTAAACAGCTACACTAAAGCTAGGTCGCTTCAAAAGTTGACATTAAATAAGATGCCTTATGTTATAATTATTGAAATTTATTTTTTGTTGTCACTGCCCTAGAGTACTTCCAGTATCACGAGTGAGGACTATTCTCATTACCACAAGTGGATAGTTGGAAACCAGTTGATAGAATGTTTTCTTTTTTTTGTCATAGTGAGTCACTGTGTTGCCATAGGAAAACGTGTTGCCATGGTAAAACAAATTTGATGCAAACACGTGTGCACTGGCTTAGCCTTTATACGCTTTTCGCATCTGGGAGTGTACATGTTTATAATACTCCATTACATGTGCCAGAATATCTGTTGCAGGGGCATGGGGAGCGTGAGCAGTAATCATCCAGAGTTTTGGGAGGTGGTCAGCCAGTATGTGGGCACTCGCTCCTCCAAGGAGTGTGCTGCCTTTCGCCTGAAGGACGATGCAGAGGACACTGACCCTACCAGCCGCAAGGCCAAGGTCAATAAAGGTTCGGACCCCAACGGCATTGGCAGGAGTGCGAACCCCAAAAAGGCCCAGAAGCAAAAGACAAAGCAGAGTGAGTTATTTACCTGAGCTTAAGTCTTCCACGTGTGTTTCGCTTCTTTCTGAACAAGAAATACAGCGATTGTGGATTTAGTTTTCATGGAATGTTGATTGAAGTTGAGGGTAATTCAATTTTGTTGTGTTAGTATGTATCAGAAACTGTTAACAGCAAAGCTTGGATTCATTTGTATTTGTTCTAAAGATTAGAAGAATTGTTGGTTATGCTCTGGTTTTTTATGCAATGCATGTGCATTCAGTGTTGTGTAAACACATATATTTAGTAACTATTATCGCAGCACTTTATCACTCTCAAGTTGTAAAATGTAATATTTGAAGATGAGACTTATATCTGATTACCTATATATGCTCTTTCTTGAATTTAAAACGGGTTTAATAATGTAAAAAAGTCAGGTGCTGGGCTACTGAATTAAGCATAGATAATCATGTTTCATTTGTGAACATTTTTCTGAATTCCAGATTTCTAATTGACTGCAGATAATACTCATTAAATTGTCTAAATAAAATTAAATAATGTCTCATTAATTTTTGGTGCATATTAAGACTAAAAGCTACAGTTCTCAGTTAATTGCCTGTACTTATATTAAATTAACCCCTTGACTGCCACCAACGTATCACGTACTGACCTGATGACGTCACTGATGATGTCATCAGATGAAGAGGAATAACCCTGATATGCTGGCTTTTGCTCTAACACAGTCAAGAGAGTTATATCCCCAGACCATTTTGCCAGATTGGCTCTATCAGTTGTCTTTTTCATGGCCTTATTTGCCCAATGCTTTTTTCTTTAATTTTCTCTGGCGGTCAAGGGGTTAACTTTTAAAACAGCTTTTGTAAAGCAATTATATGTTTAATCAGTTTGCTTCCAAAGCAGATAAGGTGGATTTGCCTCATTATGTGTAGAGTGGCACAGTGGTAGCGCGTTCGCTTCATGTCAAGTAAACCCGAGTTCAAACCTGGGTACAGGGGATTTTTTCTCACTAGGCCTTGCGGTCTGAACGTGGAGTCTTTCGGATGAGACGATAAACTGAGGTCCCGTGTGCACATGCACTTAGCACACGTTGAACCCAGTAGCAACGAAAAAGTTGTCATTTGGTCAAAATTTACCCCCCCCCCCCCCCCTTTCCTTCTTCATCAGTCACACAAAAATCGCATAAAAAAACAAAAATTGGGTGGCGCGCCTCTGGCTGCGACATGCTCTCCAGGTGGGAGCAACCCGAATTTCACAGACACCTCTGTGACTATAATGTACCTAACCTGATGTTGATGAGAAAAATTCTTGTTGTCAATGTCAGTTGACAAGACTCCAGTGGTGTGTGCGAAACGCGGCACTCTGAAGAGACGGCGGGAGGTGACGGCCATTTTGGCACATGGCAGCAAGGCCAACAACCCAGATGACATGTTTCAGGGAACTCCCTATAGAACAAAGAAAACCAAGGTCAGCGTGAGTCTGTATGTTACAGGCATCAGAATTGTCGGAGTGTCTGCTAATTTCAGAGGATTAAGAATTTCTGACAGGATTGGCTTCTCTTGTCAGAGGTTTTGCCTTTTTGTTCAGTGTTATCCTTTGTGTCAAATAGCATTCTAGAGTGATTTCTCCTATCTGAAGCCTTTATGGTGATGTTGGGAACTCATTTCAGTGTTGTTCCTCTTTAGTCTGGGACCTTGATGTCCCTTTTATCGAGGTTTTCAGAGGATTGGACTTCAGACTATTCTGATGCCTGATGTTAGTAACTTGGAAAAGAAGAAGCAAAAATGAGGGTGAAACAAACACTCAGTGTCACTAAGATTCGTAATCCTAGTTAAGAGGGCTTCACTCTCATTTTTGCATATTTGTTTCGGTCTATATTCTTAGATCATTATGAATAGGAGTACCTTGCAACAGAATTTAGAGTTTGTGTGTGTCCATATATTGAAGGAAAGCTGATTCTTTGTGTATGTGATTCTCTCTCTCTCTCTCTCTCTCTCTCTCTCACTGTCCCTCTCTCATATTCCCATGTTATCTTATAATGTTTTTGGTTTTTTTGTTCTTCCTTAAAATTGGGTTTATTCTGAAAAATTGTCATTGTCTCAAAATGGTTTCCCTTTTTTCGTACTCAATTTAAACTACCAATTCAAGTTCACCATTGTTAAGTATTATCCATGTTTGCTTTAAATCCCATTTTTGATTTCTTTTTCAATTATTTCATGTGCCAATTTTTGTTCCATTTTCTTGACTTGATTGTTTTATGTCAAATTTTCTTTGCTTGATGCATGGTATGAATGTGTGAGTGAGAGGGCAAGGTGTAAAGAAGCTATTGTAGCTTATCCTTTTTACCCTCAATAAAACAGTCATATTTCTCTCTCTCTCTCTCTCTCTCTCTCTCTCTCTCTCTCTCTCTCTCTCTCTCTCTCTCTCTCTCTCTCTCTCTCTCTCTCTCTCTCTCTCTCTCTCTCTCTCTCTCTCTCTCTCTCTCTCTCTCTCTCTCTCTCTCTCTCTCTCTCTCTCTCTCTCTCTCTCTCTCTCTCTCTGTGTGTTCAAAAGTGCATGCTTGCTTAGGTTGGTAGAAGTGAAGAGAATGGGGGGGGGGGGGGGGGGGGGGGGGGGGGGGGGGGGGGGGGGGGGGGGGGGGGGGGGGTAGAAATGAATGTATATAAGTTTATAACTGACCACATGGTAAGCTCTTCTTGTTGCTGCTTCAGTTGTCTTCTCGTGTATTTTCATTTGTTTTCGGACAATATTTAAACGTTTAAACCAGATATGAAATGGAAGGCAGGTTAAGGAAGAATAGAGAGCTTGAATTTAAACAAAAATTTGTCAGGGCTCCCAGGGACCCCCATTTGGGGGTCTATGAAGTACTAGAATTCCAGAGGACCCTTTAAAAGAATGTGCAGGGGGTCCCAGGGATGTACTAGAAACATTCTTTTTAGCTTTCGCAATGCCACTGGGACCCTCTATCCCGCCTCTGGGACCCTCTATGCTGTAAGTGAAGGTGTTCCTGCGACCCCTTTTTTTGCGGGACGATTGGGAGCCCTGCTTCAGTGCTTGTATAATATTCTTTTCCTTTTGGTTTTCTCGCATCTCTCTCATACCTTTTTCACAACAACCGCTGTGTTCCTTGTCATTGTTGTTTCCTGCAGAGAGCCTTGTTGAAGTCGGAGAATGAGGTGTTTGGCACAGGCATCAACTTCATCACGCCCACCACCAGCAAGAGCCTGGCGCCGGGGCTGCGCATCAGCCACACCCCCGCCTCCAGCCGCAAGACCCCCTCCATCGCCATCATCAGCCCCTGGGACCGCCCCAAGGACAGCGCCAAAAAGTGAGAGGCTGTTCACTAGGACTCATTTTAGACATCTAATGTGTCTTTCCGTTCTGCTAGCAAAGTTAGCCGAGTAAAGCTACCTAAGGTAAGGGGAAATGGCTGCATAAAACAGTCGTATAATCAACACCGTGGTATTAATGATAATCAATACTCAGCTCGTCACAAAATACCTCTAGTTGTCAGAAAATTAAACACTGTTTACCCCACCCCCCCATGAGGATGAGGGGTCTATTGTACAAATATTTCCCCCACCTTCTGGAAGTTCTGTGCTTGTAACTTCGTCCAATCTATTTTTTGTTTTTGTTTTACTCTGCCTTCCCTTTTGCTTACTGTCATGTACTATCTTTCTGCCTGCCTTACTGGTCCATTCTCCTGCCTTTGTTTAAGAAATTCTTTCAAAGATTTTCTCCTGCCAAAGACAGACATGCTGGGCCTAACTATTTCTTAGTTAGGCACATAACAGCAGCATGACGCATCTGCACTCATGTGACAAAATTGAGTGATGGACAGAGAAGAAGAAGACCAATGCATCCCTTAGCGCACATACACAGTACACGCGGAAACCCCATGCGTAATCCGTTAATAAGTAAAAGAAGAAAGGAAGCGCGTCCATATATTTTTTCCTTCTTTCTTTTACTTATTGATAAGGTTTCCGCGTGGAACATCCACATATGTGACAATGTGTATGTGTGCTAAACATAGCAAATCTTCACCTGACACAGAATTAGTTTTTTTAATTATAAAGAGAGACCCTCATTGTGTCGGAGATTGTGAAAAGCAATGACCCATGTGATAATTAAATATGCAGTTAATTTTGTTTATTAAAAAAAAAATACTTTGCAACCTTTTATTATTTTTTGTTGTTGTCTTACAGACGAGACTTGGACCAGTATATCTACAGGCAGCAGAAAAACAAACGACAGTTCACCAAATCATTCAAGAAAAAGGTAAGGAACTGAAAGGTTGTAGAGAAGATATTATTGCAAAGTATAAAATGTTTTATTGCCTTGTGTACATACGACTTGCTCATATTTGCTAGTGAATTTTAAGAAGGCAAACACAACGGAAAGAATATCTTAAGATAAAATCTTATAAGAATTGTTAACTAGGAAATACAGGTACTTTAATTTTCCGGAACATACCAGAAATCCGGTTTTTGGTTTGCCAAAACTTGTGGCTTCTGGTTTTTAAAGTGCCAAAACTGATGGCTTCCGGTTTTTTGGGGTGCTAATAGTTGTGGCTTCCGGTTTCTGGCATGCCAAATCTTGTGGCTTCATCGTGGAGTTAACAGCGGTTAAAAAAAAAAGTCAATTGCCAGGATGAGAAACTTCAGGAAAACTGCCCCACCCACTTAGCAACTTTTTAGGAAGTTAAGTTTCAGGTTTTTGGTTTTCACGATCTTTGATTTCAGTTTACCGTTGTGGGTTTTCATGAATACTGATTCAGGTTTTTGGACTTCTCTCACTAACACCCCTGGAAATAGTATGTTCAAGGCAAACAGCGTAGTTTTTGCTTCGACTCTTGTCTATCATTACATGATTTATGGTTTTAAAAGATAATGACCAGAGCTTTGGCTGACTATTTGTTGTTGCTTTTTTTGACATTTCAGAGATCATTTATTTAATAAATGAATATAAATCGCATGCTATTTTTATCCTCATTTTGACCACAGGCCTGAGTGTAAGAAAAGCACCTAGGCTATGCTTGTCTCATTATGATATATAAATAAAATATTATGTTTGTTCCTTTATGTTTTTCTGTTGCACAGAAGAGTGAGGAGACTGACAGTGGCTCGTTGGGTCAGACGTCTGTTCGACTGTTTGAGCAGAGTCCAGTCCCCGAAGATCTCTTCAAGGTCACAGAGACCCCTGTCCATGATCAGGAAGACAGAGACTATTACTTCTCCGAAGACGAAAGTTAAAACTGCTTTTATTGTCTACAAAGAGTTGCATCGGAAACAACACAGTGCATGTTTGTATGTGTACTTTAATCAAATGACTGAGAAAATGTGTTCTTGCAAAACAGTTTGCTTTTAACTCTTCTACTACTGTCGGCGGGTTGACCCGCCGGTTTACCGTATACCGTTGCTAGCCACGGGCGGGTTTGACCGCCAGATACTAGGGAAACCCCGGTGTCCCCCTTTGCGCTATTTATATCAAGTGACATCACATCTTTTACTTCCATGACATGCACAGTTCGCTCGGGGAAAGCACAACCTTCCGCCATCTTCGTTTGTAGGCTAAATTTTGTAATTTTCAATGATTTTCGTCGCGTTTTCGACGATAAAAACTGACAACTTTTGGCGTGAACCTCTACAAGATGGCGATAGTGCCGACGAAGCATTTACTGTGGAAAAAGTGGCAGAATCTGAACTTAGGCAAATCAAAAAGAGCATCGAAAGTGTTGAAACGATCTTGGGTTTGCAGCAGCAGATCGACACAGGTAAATTTAGTGATGATTCAGCGAGTATTTTTTTAATGAATTTTTAAAGTGAGTGTGTGCGAAAATCAGTGCAGCGGCAAAAATTACTTGGTGCGCAACGGTAAACAGTCTAAGTAATACTTGGTAGTAGAAGAGTTAAATCTACCAGCTCTCATTATGATGAAGACAGAGACTATTACTTCTCCGAAGACGAAAGTTAACTCCTTTTATTGTCTACAAAAAGTTGCATCAGAAACAACATGGTGCATGTTTGTATGTGTACTTTAATCAAATGACAGAAAACGTGTTCTTGCAAAACAGTTTGCTTTTAAATCTACAATCTCTCATTATGATGAAGACAGAGACTATTACTACTCCGAAGATGAAAGTTAACTCCTTTTATTGTCTGCTGATAGCTACATCAGAAAAACACAGTGCATGTTTGTATGTGTACATTAAATGAGAAAAAGCGTTCTTGCAAAACATTTTGCATACTTACAGTTTTTGCTTTTAAATCTACAATCTCCCATTATGATGAAGACAGAGACTATTAGTTACTACTCCGATGAAGAAAGTTACATTTTATTTTCCTTTACAAAGATCTGGAAGGAAAACTCTGCTTGCTTATATGTGTGCATGAGTGAGTTGTGAAAAAATCCCTTTATGCAAAATAAAATTATGCTTCAAACATTTTGCTGTTTGTGACTGAAAATGCCTGTATGCAAAATAAATTATGCTGCAAATTCGTTGTTTTTGCTTTTAACTCTACCAACTAGTCTTACTAGACTATGCCCATAAAGCAAGGCATTTTATTGAATTTTGAATGAAGAAGAAAAAAGTTTGGTGTTTTGCTTAATTTGGAATGTTTTCAGTATGGAAGTGTGAAACATTCAAAAAGTGAACATGAACATCTTGAAATTACGGTTTACCAATGCATGAATGTATATTTCTAAGTGTACTTTAAAGCTTAAATTGAAATAAAATAAGATAACATGTTTAACTTTTTTTTTAGCAATCAGCAACACACACAAAAACTGAAAACTGAAGCAGGTTTGTGAAGTAATGAAGCACAATTATGTCCATGTTTTATGTCATGTTATCAACACCATCTGTGATTCTGTTTTTATGATAACTATATCTACGACTGTTTTATGTGTGAAGACAGGCAAGATCATTTTCAAACCGGGCAAATAACAAAAAATTGTAACTTGCCCGACAGGGCAATTGAGAGAAAACCAGTTATAGTTCATCCCCTGCAATGGCTTGGTCATTTTGATGTGTTGCCTTGAAATGCTGCCTTCTTTTACAGTAATAGCAACATTTCATTCACTCCTTTTTGGCTCACTCGTGTGAGTCTATAGTATGGTAGTTGTTCGGTTGTGTGTGTCTAATCTCCAAACTTTAACGTTGGCATTTTCTCGGGAAATAGAAGGCGTACATTGTTCAAGCTTTAAATGCTTATGCAAGCTTTCAAACAATAATGATTTGAATAATTAAATACTTAAAACAACACTGTAAACAAATAACATTTTAGATTAGTGGGTTAGAGAGTGTTCAACAGGCAACATGAGTTAAGAAACTCATCAACACTAAAAGCCTCGATAGCTCATTGGTAGAGTGTCTGTCTGTCATGCCAATGGTTCCGGGTTCGATTCTCGGCACGGGCACTTTTTTTAAAATTTCTTTTTTTTTTTTAGTTGTATCCATTAACGATAGTTTCATTTGTACTTTAAAATGTTATTGGCAGTCTTGTACTTTAGACACCCCCCTCAATCTTTGTTGTTGTCCCACATGTGTCTGTTCGAGTGAGCCTTTAAGCCTTTGCCTCTTGTTTAAGATCTATTAAGGCTGTACATAGACAGACTGTTGTGTTTTCTCAGTAAAATTATTGGTATATGGTGTATTGGTTTTAAGCTTCTGTTACTTCAATCTCTTATGCTCGTACATCTATGTGGCTGTGTGAAATCATTTCCCTTCAGAAACCGATGAAATATTTTGCCTTCAATTGTTGAAATTAATACATCTGTGAGTGTTGTGTACATCAATTTGTTTCAAGATTTTCTTTCTGTTCTAACTTCTATCGTCTCATCAATCAAGAAACGAAAGACAGATGTGGTCGCTTCGTTTTTTTGTCCCTTGCTTTTTTTTTAGCTTTTTTATATGATATGTATGTAGATTAGATTAAAAACATTTATTATGTGTTCTTGTTTGTTCGCTCCAACGACGAAGTTATAATTTGCTCTTGTTGGTACGTCTGTCTGCCTTTCCTTCTGTCTGTCTTTCTTATCATAGTTATGCCTTTCTTTTTTGAACATACCAGACCTGCCTACCCATACGATTTTTCCGTATTTTGTACACGATTTTGAGCCCCAGTACTGCAGTACGATAAATGGAAAATTAATACGGCAACATTTTGAACTTAAGATCGGTCAAAATCGAGTGTTTTTCATCATTTCGCATGGCGGTTTAATGTTCTGTATTGTTCCGTTTTGGGGTATCCTTGCAAAATACAGAATTTTGAGAAAAAGTATGGAATTTTATTTCGTGGAGTACCTAAAAAAGAAATTGGGGGTAGGCAGATCTGACATACCCCAAAACTAATCAACAGATTTATTAGAAATGGAGTTTCATCCAAACAACTTCTTCGTCGATCGCTCAGACAGTTTCCTATCGCATGAGCGCATACTGCTGTTGTGCCCAGCATGTCCGTCTTCGGCTGGAGGAAATTTTAGTAAGAGTTTCTAGAACAAAGGTAAGAGAAATATAGTAGATGACAGTAAGCAAAGGGAAAAGGCAGAGTCAAAGAGATTGACAGATTAGAGGAAGTTACAAGCACAGAACTTCCAGAAGATGGGGGAACTATTTGTATGAAACATGCATGCACACACACACACATGGTATCCCCACAGGGGGACATTTTATAATTTTGAAGCTTATCTGGAATGTCATTCAGCAGTGTTGCACCAAGGATGGAAAAATGACAGGACAAACTGTCCTGAAACATCAAAATCTATGGGACAAAATGTCCTGGCTCTTGCTTAAAACAATAGGAAGAAGTCCACCAGTGTACAATTTTGATAGGACACTTGTCCTGAGTGGGGGGAACATAAATGAAAAATTGTGTTTTATGTCCTCTCGATATGGAACAGACATGGGACACTTGTAGATACAAAGATGGTGGGAATAATACTGGAGGCAGTGCAACACCAGTAAAGTCCTGATTTGTTAACAATACAGATAGGTGTAGCAGTAACCACGCCTCGGTTAAGCCTCATCGGCTATGATACCGCTACAATCAAGAGTGAAGTAGGGGAACATAAAGTGACATGTTCAGTTTTTATAGGAATATGACCTATGACCTAGGCCTCAGGACATCACTGATTCAGATGCATGATTTTAAATCCACCAATGAAATTTTTTTTGTCGTATTGCCTTTGTCTGTACCTTTGCTTGTCTGTCTATCTGTCTGCTTGTTAACAGCATGACTTAAAAAATATGAAAGGATTGAAATGAAAATTTTGTGGAGGGGTAGTTAATCTGAGTTGTTATTCAGTGAATCACAAACTGAAACACAAAGGTTTTTGTCATTATCATTTTGATTAACATGACATTAACAGCGTGCCTTACCAATCAAGTTTCGATGGTGTATTTGCCTATGACACCAGCTTAATAAATGCATGACAATTTTGATATTGCCTGCAAATCTCCGATTCATATGTGGGATAATGTTGAGTAATGTATGCCATACATAAATTGGAGATTTGCAGACAATGTGGCTAGTGTTTTTGGCAATGGGTTGCTCTGCTCCTTCACTGGTATGTCTTAAGTGTTTGTTTAAAAACTTTTTTTTTTCAATAATTTATTTTCAATTACTGGTAACAGCAAGCATGTCAGCTTGTTTCTGCCTTGTCAATACCAAAGACTGTATAGGGGAAGATAAGCATCCGGTCTCTTTTCCCTATATGAGTAGTGAAGACAGAAACACTGGTTATGTCCCTTTTAAACAGGACACATTTTACACGTCGATAGGCCAGTTGAATTCTCCGTTCAAGTTCCAGTCTGAGTTTTTAGATAGCCTCCACTGTGAAAATGTACTGTCGCCACTAACGATAACTCTATCAGCCCGGTTCGCCGAGCTCTTTAAGTAGTCCATCTTACCCTTTTAGAATATCTTTGTCAATACTTCTATTCTTCGATTATTGTTTTGTTTTTATTTGCCTCCACACAAGGGCGTGTAATCATGAGTGCATCTTAGACAGTCAACACGAGTAGTAGACTAAACTCCCAAAACGATTGGCTGTTTAGCCTAATCTACATACTACTACCCGTGTTGACTGTCTAATACACACTCATGATTACACACCAAGGAGATTGTGCTTTAGTCTGTCTCTCACCGTCTTTTGTGTAAATGATGTTAACTTGAATTCTATATTTATGTAGAGCCCACGTGGTTAGCTCTAAGCGAATTGCAACTGAGTTGCTTTGTGCGGGTGGGAGGAGTGGGGTGCCGGTAGAGAGGGGGGGGGGGGGGGGGGGGGTAGGTTACGCTGAGTTTGTGTGTGTTCATTGCTTTTTTGTTATTTTGCTGAGGAAGTGTTAAAAACATTATGAACATATTTTGATGAAATTCTGTCAACAGTAATGCATTATGTTAGAAATGCTTCGTCGCAGTTTTGAGTTGACTGGGGTCATTACAGTGTACATGGCTTTTTTAATTTTTATTATTAACCCTATTCCTTCACAAGATACAAAGCTGTCTTTGTATCTTAGTATGCATCATCCATTCACTACGGTCATTGTTAAGTTTAATGTGTTGTCTTCATTCGCCTCGTCAAAGTTTTTTTAAAGACGAAAATTTGGTTTTATTCGCCGTGTTTATTGTTTATTTCAACTTCATGTGCTTGTGTGTATGTGTAGCGTTTTGATGCTTTTTAGTTCAAAGATACAAAGCTATGAGTAAGAAAGTAAAGGAAACTTGAACAAAAAGAAATTTGAGTTTGTAACCTGAACAAGTACATATGCTGGAGATGTGGATGCTGCTCTTGATTTTGTAGAAATGGAAAACTATTTTTTCTTCTGAAAGTGGTTTCTTTATTATCTGCTGTAAACATTTTTCTATAATAATGATATATGTATCCTACATTGTATTCAGTTTTCAGGTGCAGCTGACATATAAAACTTTTTTTTTTAAAGGTATAAGTTGACATGTGTTAAGTGATTTTGGAATGTAAGTGATGACTGCTTGGTTGGATTGAATGCAGTGGAACCTCCTTTATAAGACCTTCAAAAATCGTCCAAAATGAGGTCTTATAAGGGAGGTAATTTTGATACTTACAAAGAAGGGCAATGTCTCAGAGAAGTAGGTCTTATATGGGAGAGTCTTCTAATGGGATGTCTTATAAGGGAGGTTCCACTGTATAGACAAGTTGAAGTGCATGTATCAGAGCTTTTAAAAAAAAAAAACCTACTTAGCATGTAAACTTTTCCTTCCATGGCCAGATCTAGCAAATAACAGCAATGCTATTTATAAGGCGCAAAATCAAATCAAAACTCACAACATTCATACACATTCAAACAAATGCTGTGCATAAGCTCAAAACAAATACTTCGTTGATGCATTTTTTAAAGTATGTAACCACGTGATAGTTAAATTCTACCATTCAAGAAGCCATATTCTAATAATAATACTGATTATTTATATAGCGCCTATTCTCTGATTTAGGGCTCTAAGCGCTTTACATATTTAATACAAATACAACATAGAATATAATTATCTTATACAATCAGAACATGACGAACATACATAAATTTTACATGAGTAGAATATAGAAAAGTACATATATACAAATGAACAAAAACGCATATCTTGAAAAAGGTACACAACTTACAGAAACACACAGACACACACACACGCACGCGCGCGCGCGCGCACGCGCGTGCGCGAGCACGCCATGTGACAGCCACTTCATCATTTCACGGAAACTGAGTACAAGGGGGTGGAGAGGAGCGGATTGGTGAGGGAAGAATTATGATCGTTGAAAAAAGTGTGTCTTCACAGCAGACTTGAAGGAAGAAGTTGAAGGTAAGTGTCTGATATTGCTGGGAAGTGTATTCCAGACAGTTGGTCCCTGAAAGGAGAAAGAACGTTGACCGAAGGACTTTGTTCTGACAGAAGGAACACGGAAGAGACGAGTGTCAGTAGAAGAACGAAGTTGATTGGATGGGGTGTAGATGTGTAGAATGTCAGAAAGATATTGTGGTCCAGTACCAGAGACAGAAGAGAAACAGATGGAAGCCAGCTTACAGTCAATGCGACTCTGAACCGGGAGCCAGTGGAGGGACTGTAACAGAGGAGAGACATGTTGACGTCTAGATGTTCTGCAGACAAGTCTGGCAGCACTATTCTGGAGCTTGTCCAGAAGGTACTTTGGTGAGCCAGCCAAGAGACTTGCAGTAATCCAGCCTTGAGAGAACTAACGAACAGACCAGTTTTTGTGGCTTCAGTGGAAAGTAAGTGTCTAATCGAGCTGATCTTGCGTATTTCCAGATATGCTGCCCTACAGACATTTGAAACATGCTGCTTGAAGGAAATGGTGGAATCTAAAGTCACGCCAAGGTTACGAGCCTGTGATGAGAACGAAATATTAGAACTCCCAATGCTAACAGAAGAAGGAAGAGAGGGGTAGTTTGGGAGGGGCAATGAGCAGAAGTTCTGTTTTGTCGTCATTAAGCTGCAGCTTATTCATAGACATCCATTAGAAAAGAATCTGTTCTTTCACTGAAAGAATTTGACTTCCAGCACCTCCGCCAAGAAGGAATCGCCGATTTGACGGTTTGATTTCTAGGAAACCAGAACAAAGTGAGTTGTGATCGATGTAAAGGGTGTTTTCCTGGTGATCTCGACGTGTTTCTTGCAAAAACTCATCTGTCAGGGTGCCCCTTTAAGGTGAAAACTTCAGATGGGGACTTAAGCAACGCTGACTCATGCACTTTGCACATGTAAAACAACCCATGACAATAACATGTGATAAAGAATGTGATTCCTGCTGCCTGGTATGAACCAGAGTGATAGCTAACTTTCCCAAATTTGTTTAGGGTGCACTGACAGTGCATTTAATGGAGCGCTGCGTGTTCCAGGGCATGACTGTATAACGAGTCTGTTCACAAGCGCTGCTCTGTGTTGAGTAGAAACAGAGAAGACTGTAGCAGATAATTTATACGGCGATTAGGTCGCGTTTGTGTTTGCGGTGTGGAACCTTGTCCTTGACAGAACCTCGCTTTCAATCACTGCAGCAGACGATCGCCTGTCAACATGGCTCTGAAAAGCACAGACGCAAAGGGTGCATGCTCAGCACCCGCACCCGAAACCAAGGTAAAACCAATAATTTCATATATTTAATTTTGAAGCCAGTAGTTGGTCAAAGAAAATGGGGATGCTACTATTAGTTGTCAAAATAAAGTAAGTACAGTAGTACTCCTAGTCCTAGAGTACCAGAGTAGAGTGACAAAGAGTCCTACGCCGGCTACGATGGGGGGGGGGGGGGGGGGGGGGGGGGGGGGTAGATCAGGGCTTTTGACATCTGACTGGCTGATGACACTGCCACAGTCGGGAGCAAGTTCCACTCGGCAATGGTCCAAGGGAAGAAGGACTGCTGGCAATACAGAGTCCTGCATGCTTACGGCAGGTGGACATTGGCAGAAGAGATGGTACCCCTCAGAATGCAGGAAACGAGTAGATCTTGTTGGATGGGGGCTGGCTTCCTGGAGGAGTTGATCACCAATTCTCCATGGAATTGTCAGAACAAAGAAGCTCCTTCGGATGAGACCTTGATCTTGCGCACATGGGAGCCACTGTAGCTCAATTGGTAAGTCTGTGTCGCTAGCTCGTAATCCGTCAGGTTTGCGAGTGCGCGGGTTCGAACCCAGCTCGGTTCACAGTGGTGTGTCCTTGGGAAAGGCTTTTTACTCCTATTTTCCTCATTCTACCCAGGTGTAAATGGGTACCTGACGTCAGTTGAGGAAAAGTCCTTCGGATGAGACTTTTCAAAAACCGAGGTCCCGTGTGCGAACGCATGCACAAGATCTTGCACACACACTAAAGCCCGTCCCACTATTCGGTACGAGTAGGCTGTGTGTGCCGGTGGGATGGATGACATGAATGATTCACATAGCACGCATCCTGTGCGCTATTAATGGTCTGAATGAAGACCGGTGAGCGCGGGGCAGGATAAACATCCACAACTGGAAGAAGAGAAGACATGTTAAAGTCCATTCCACTATTGGTAGCAGTAGACCATGTGCCTGTGGAATGGATGATACAAACTCACATAGCATGCACCCTGTGCCCCATTTGCAGTCTAAACGAAGACTGGGCGTGGGACAGGATAAACATCTCCAATAGGAAGAAGAAGCTCCTTCATCCGGACTGCCATGGAGTGAAACCGAGTACCATTCTGTGTTTAGACACACCGGTCCAATAGCATTTGCGATCCTTCTTATGAGGTATCCTCTGCTATATGGAGGTCATGGTTGAATCCCTTCATTACCAGAGAAAATGTGAGAGGTTTGTAACTAATATTAGACTCGATCTAAGAAAATGGTTTGGAGATATTATATATCCCTCCTGACTGTTCTAGAACAAAAAGTCACATTTCAGACTTGTGACATCAAAAGGTATGACATCATCAATGACATCATACTGCCCATAGTAGACAAGGGCTGGCAGGGAAGGGGTTAACATGACTGATAACTGGTACACATTCTATGTTCATCTCATTTTTCTTTTGGCATGCAAGCTTTTGTGTATGTATGATCTGAGTTGTGTGTTCTTCTTTCTTTAAACGTCCTCCTTCAGCTTGCTGAAGATTCTGATGTGTATAAAACTTGGGGACTTTCCAGTCTGGCAGCTTACGTCACGGTACGGGAGGAGGGGGGGGGGGGGGTGGCAGAAGTTGAAGAGGGGGGTGTGTGTGTGTTGGGGGCTGGATCATGGGGGAGATGGGGGAGAGGGGGTTTCTATATTCGGGATTTGAATCCTTTCACTGCGGGTAATGATACAACCTCAGATGGAAGGGCGTGGGTGTTAATATGATAAAAGCAAAATTCACATTAAAGGTGAGGCATTGTAAACAATGTTTAAAATTGATATCAGTGTTGTCTTCATTTTTCAGGGTTTCTTCATGCAGCAGACCATGCTGCGAATCAAAGATCCAAAGAGATCGTTGGACTTCTACACACGCGTCTTGGGAATGACGTAAGAATTTTAAGCTTTAATTATAAAATTAAACTAGACTTACGTTTAAGGAAGTTGCGGTTTAATCATAATTATCTGAGACTATTGACTGTGAGTGAATCTGCTTTCAGTGATCTTTAACTGAATTTCTTCTTTTTAAAAAAAAGAGGCAGGAGAATGGGCCAGTAAGTCAAGAAAAACAGTAGATGATAGTAAGAAAGGAAAAGGTAGAGTCAAAAAGAGTGATTAGATGAAGATGCTAGCGCAGAACTTCCAGAAGGTGGGGGAACTACTTGTACTGCAAAGCCGCCTGTCCCCCTTGGTATTTCCAAGGGGCAAGGTTGCCCAGCTCCTAACTCCCTGTATGGAGGCAAGAGGCATCCACCCACTGCCCCGGTCTCCGACTGGATAATACTACGCAGTAGGGGAAAGTGACTGTGTTGTAGTAAGTTGCGCTGTTGTGTAAATTGACCCATGATCCAGTCAATCAAAATGAGGGACAAAAGCTGAAGTGTGTTATCTGAAGGATCTCAGTTTTTCAGCAAAGAGGCATAATTCATTAATTGTTTTGATGGTTATAAATGTGATGACAATGAAAGAAATTGAAGGTGTGTGGTCATTCTTAAAAGTTCACGTACGGTACTACCAGGTTTTAATTAAAACATCATTCCTTATTGAAATGGATTTAATCATAATCAGATTCAAATTACTGTCACACGCTCAGCTGCTGATATTTTCCTCCTTGTTGCAGTTACTTTTAAGCTTTGATTTAAGATTTATCTCTACACATCCAAGTTTAAATTAAAGGCAGTAAAGATATACACAGCTTTTTTAAAAATTGTGATTTGAATTAAATCAATTTATCCATGTAAAAAAATGAATTTCTCAAATGACAGGTTACTGAAACAATTCGATTTTGGTGATGGAATGGACTTCTCTCTGTATTTCCTGGCATATGTCGACCCAGAGAAGGTGCCGAAGGATGAAAAGGAGGCCACCAAATTCTGTTTCCAAACCCCAGCCACAATTGAATTGACACAGTAAGACAATCTGCAGTTCTTTTGTTCCTTTAAATTTTATGAGCTGTCGTACTTTGTTTCTGATGCAAATAAAAAGTTATGGTTTTGTGTGTGTGTGTGTGTTCTTCTTCTGCGTTCCCAGGCTGTATGGCCATAATGGGTAAGGTAAGTATGTGTCCGTTTTTCAGTTCTCACTGGTCTCCCCGCTGTGTACAGCCGACACATTCCGATTTCGGAGGAGCTCAAAGGAGAAAAATTAGTTAGATTTTTTTTTTTAAAGCAGGAGAATGGGCCAGTAAGTCAGAAAAAATAGTACAGTGGAACCTCCCTTATAAGACTTTCAAAATTCATCCCAAATGTGGTCTTATAAGGGAGGGGTATTATAAGGGAGGTAATTTTAATACTTACAAAGAAGGGCAATGTCTCGGAGAAGTAGGTCTCATGTGGGAGGGAGTCTTATAATGGGAAGTCTTATAAGGGAGGTTCCACTGTGGATGATAGAAAGCAAAGGAAAAAGCAGAGTCAAAGAGTGGCAGATTAGAGGAAGTTACAAGCACAGAACTTCCAGAAGGTGAGTGAACTATTTTTTATGAAAGACTCCCCAGTAGAGGAGAGACGCGTGGAGGGGGTGGGGTCGTCCAGCTCCCCGTATGGAAGCACGAGACATGCGCCCACTGTCCCGTTGTGTGTGTGTGTGTTTCAATTAAAAGTTAAGGAGTTTGGGAGCATGGTGTTTTGAGCTTGTATTTTGTTTTGCTTCAAGACATGTCATCAACTTAGGAACTGGTCTCGATTACTGAGTAAGAAATAAAAATATATGGGTTAAAGAAGAAATAATAATTGCTTAAACAGTTAAGCAATAAATGTAACATGGCATGCACTTGTGTTCCTTCTGGGGTTTTCATGTTTCCAGTACATCAAAGATTAAAAGACCTAAAGATTCAAGAATATTTTGTGCTGATACAATTACATTCTTGAAGTAAAGACCAAGCTTTCTCTTTTGCCTATTTGGGTGTATGTACAAAGACTTAGGTTTGAACCAGAAACTTCACTATTTGCAAGGATTTATAATTATTATGCCACAAGCTATGGAAAAAAAAGAAGAAAATAGTGTGTGCAGGGTGAGTTGTGAGTGTATTTATGAAAGAATTGCTTGGATTATTTCTTCATACTGATAGTTTTATAGATATTTGCTGAAAATAACACAAATTTAGGTGAAACTGAAAGTGATTAAAAAAGGGGTTTACATTATTTTTTGTAAACCAGATTTGGTATATAAATAGAGTTGTTTCTGAAACAAAATCCCATGTATCCTTAATAACTCCAATCTCACTTTTGTTTGTCTTTGTTTTAAGTAGCATTTTGATAAATTTTGCTTCGTGTTTGGCTTTCACTCTTGAAACACTTTCTCTTTTTACTTTTAATCTTGTTTCTGTTTGTATTGATTTCATTGTGTTTCTTACAAAATATTTTTTGACGCTCTCTTGCAGTAACTGGGGAACAGAGAACCAAGAAGGGGAGATCTACCACAATGGCAACTCAGACCCCAAAGGGTTTGGTGAGAATCTTTTGGACTGTTGTTGATGTTTCTTCTTCTTCTTCTTCTGCGTTCCCAGGCCATATGGCAATAATGGGCAAAGTACGTATGTGTCCGGTTTTCAGTTTTCACTGGTGTCCCTGCTGCGTACAGCCGACACATTCCGATTTTGGAGGAGCTCAAAGGAGAAAAATTATTTGGAAGAAATTTTTGAAAAAAGGCAGGAGAATGGGCCAATAAGTCAGAAAGATAGTAGATGATAGAAAGCAAAGGAGAAAGCAGAGTCAATGAGAGTGGCAGATTAGAAGTTACAAGCACAGAACTTCCAGAACGTGGGGGAAGTATTCTTACAAAAGACCCCCCGGCATTCCCACGGAGAACCATGATGTTGATATTAGTTGAAATGTCTTTCTTATGTTGACCGTTGGCTTGTGAAGCGATATACATAAGTTACTAAACTGGCCACATTAGGTTCCAGTGACATATCACTTTACAAACATTTAATTTGTATACATTGGTTCTCAAGCGATCATACAGACAGACTAGCAAGCAAACAAGTCACAACACACAGACTTTTTTCTTTGTCGCAAAACCATCAAAAAGATTATTGACATAGATAGATGTGGTAATGACAGGCATGTTTCATGTACAGGTGTGTGTGTGTGTGTGTGTGTGTGTGTTTGCCTGCACAATACCTTGTGAACCAATGCATCAAACACAAATGACACAAGCGATCACATAAGTGCTCAATAGACTGATGGAGGACTTGATGAACATATACATTCTGAAACGTGAACTCTATTCAGACTGATTATAATAACATTTAAGATTGTATTTTATGGACTATAAGGCGATACTTTTTTTTCCTAGACTGAGATCCATGCGCTTTATAATATGATTAACAAAATAGTAAAAAAGTGCAATAACAAACTTTGAATTTTGTGTAAACTTTCGGGGGTGCGCCTTATTGTCAGAAAAAAATAAGGTAGATTGTTTCCATGCAAGGTACATAAATCTGCGACTCCATCCAGCCATTTTTGATTTTTTTGTTACAATAAATTTGATCATTGATAAGGTATGACTGTACAGAGTACTGGTCTCTGAGAAAGGTGTTTCACTGCAGGGCACATTGGTATTGTGGTGCCGGATGTGTACAAGGCCTGTGAACGCTTCGAGGCTCTGGGGGTGCCCTTCAAGAAGAAGCCAGATGGTGGTATGTATCTGTTGGTTAGCACTTTCATAGGTAAGTGTGTGCGTGTTTAAGTGTGTGTGTAAGCGTGTGTGTGTGAAACAGATTTTTTAGCTTTTATGTCTGGGTGTGTGTGTGTGTAAAATGTTGACATACATGTGGAGAGAGAAGTGGATGCTACTTTCTACATTTGTGTGTGGGGAGAAGGGGGTGCAGGTGGAGGTATGTGCGCATTGATATTTTTTGGTGTATAACAAAGCTGACACTGACTAAGTGAGATGCCAGACTTCCATGAACACACACACTTTGATTGTGTGCTCTTTTACACATGTACACTTTGTGCCCAGACTGGCATTGAAAGCTGATTCCAGTTTAATTTCTGTCACAGGTAAGATGAAAGGCCTGGCGTTCATCCAAGATCCCGATGGCTACTGGATTGAGATCTTGAACCCCAATAATATGTCATCCCTTTTGTAATTTCCCGCTCTTTGCTTGCTTTTCTCTGCTGTTTTGATTTAGTTATTGTATTTCTATAGGGTATGCAAAGTAGTCAAGATTGAATTAGGTGGGGTTTTGGGGGGAAGAATTTTGTTTACAGTATTATAAAACGCAGAATTCTTGCTCATAACCATTTACTTCGTTTCTGTATCCCTGTACTGTATTACTTTTTCAAAATTACTTTTTTTAACTTTCCCATACATTGGTGACTCTTCTGGAAAGAGAATAATGATGATTGTGATGGACAAAAAACCGACATGTTGTGTTTGCTTATGGGTTGCCTCTTTTTTTTCTCAAAACACCACATGTGTGTTGTTTTAAAGTTAGTTTAGGTGATGAAAGGAAATGTAATTGTTTCCTAGTTTTTGATGGGTTGAGGAGATAGGGGGTGGGGCAAGGGAGGAGGGAGGTTTGATAAAATGGAGACCTGTTTTTTGCACTCTTACGCAGATGAAAAATGCTTCTTTTTTTACATATTTGATTGGACAGAGTTTTTGTTTTTTTCCAGCATCTTAAAATGAGATCTTTGTGGTATTTTATTAGCTGTAATTGTGATGTAAAATGTTCAAATAGTCAAGAGAATTATGACTACTGATTCACTAATAGTAAAGGCCTAATGTGTGAAAGATGAAAGAACATGCTCAATTTCTGTAAGAAGAGCTTTGAATGTGCCTTAACTCAATTTCTTTAACTTATATTAATGTAATAAATAGTAAAATGTTTTAACCACATCACAAAAATAAGGTTATTTGATAAAGATTTGTTTCTGTTGTAATAAATTAGCCACTTTCATATTTTATAAGAAACAGGAATCATGTCCTTTAAAATGATTGCTTGTTTGAATTGCTTTAATTTTTTTTGGTGTGCTTTTCAAAGTTTTGCAAAAAATGGTGCATGTTTCAATACTTAACTGGACAGACATAAAAAAAATCATTTTGATGTCTGAAATTGTAAGTTTTACACTGTCTAATAAAAGCTATGTGTTTAGCTGGAATAAGTTTGAGCAATTTTGTTAACTGAATTATTTAAGCCTCACTGTCACCGTCACTGTCACAGCAAAACTGTCACACTGTCACTGAAAGGAATATCAGCCGGATGTTTTTGAAATATATTCACAAGGATCAAACCACACATCCAGAAAAGCAAGAATCCTAAAATTGTCTGTTACTTTCAGGAAATCCTGAAATCACACTTTATTGATGAACAATTACACTGGATTGAGAAAAACTTTTTGTTAAAAAAAGAGTGTTTGTCTGTTTTAAAAAAAAAAAAATATGTTCCCAAATGCTCTGATTTAATCAGTAAAAGTGTACACAAAATCTTTTAGCTTCAGGAGTGGGGGCTTTGTCCCCTGACCCCCACAAGGGGTTCTGCTGCTTGACCCCGCCAAGGTGTCCCATTGGAACCCTGACCTTTCAGGGTTTTTTAATTTTCCAGTTTTCATCCTTGTATTCCTTGATTCCCAGACCAGTGATCAGCTTAAGACACACATTTGACCGCCAGGGGGCAGTCAAACCAGTAGGGGCTTAGCACATGATATTCTTAGTTGGGGGTAGTGAGAGAGGGAGGGACTCGATCTCCCTCTCTCTCTCCCTCTCACTACCCCGAAATAAGAATATCACGTGCTAAGCCCCTACTGGTTTGACTGCCCCCTGGCGGTCAAATGTGTGTCCTAAGCTGCTCACTGGTCTGGGAATCAATGAATACAAGGATGAAAACTGGAAAATTAAAAAACCTGAAAGGTCAGGGTTCCAATGGGACACCTTGGCGGTAAAATCAGCGTCCTAAGTTGACCATAGGGTCCGACAATGAAACTTAAAAGGGAGAGAAGAACAGTAACCACTTGACCAGTTATGCTATGTTAGCAAATGGAAAGTAGATGCTGTCACACACCTATTAACTGCCTCCCTTTACGTTCGCCTAAGAACACTGACGAAGAACAGTTTCAAAGAACAATAACTCTAAAGAAAACTGAAGGAAAACACAAAGAACAATAATTCTGGAGGACCCGTTAGATTTAATAGACAGTGAGGGAATATGTCGGCGTGATCATGTTGTCACCACTTAAAGTGTTTGTTTCTGATGCCTTGCAGAATATGTCGTTTGAAACTGATTTGCATGATAACATAATTATTATATAGTGTTCTGATTACTTGTGTTGATTTGATGATTGATTGATTGATTGAGTCATACATTGAAATGAAACTTGCTGGATATAAATGCTTGTACCCGGATGAAAAAAATATGGTTCTGTGGTTCTTTATTGTAATTGTGTGTGTGTGTGTGAGAAAGAGGGAGAGAGAGAATACAGGAGTGTTAAACTGTCAAGATTCAACCGAGGTAAAAGCAAGAGGGTACTACAGTGGAACCTCCCTTATAGGACACCCCCCCCCCCCCCCTACCCATTATAAGACTCCCTTTTAGACCTACTTTTCTCAGACAATGCCCTTCTTTGTAAGTATTAACATTACCTCCCTTATACAACTTCCTCCCATCATTTGATGTAAAATTATGACTGACGCCATTTTGAAGGTTGCACAGTTAGGCCGTGTACACACAAAAGCGGATGCGGAAACCTGTGCGCAATCCATAAATAAGGGAAAGAAAGAAGGGGAAAGATTTGCGCACATGTCGGAATTTCCCCTAAATGCGTAAACTTTTATTCTTCTTTCTTCCACTTATTTATGGTTTTCCGTAAGGAACTTGCACGTCTAATGTGAACCCGGTGTGGCGGTGTATTTTTACCTCTAGCCGCGTAGCCAATCAGAATCGTTTGTTTGTCCGCCATTGTGAATCATTATGAAAATAAGTGCATGGCTTTGTACATCGATTTCTCTGCAAATATGTAGATTTACACTCTCCTGCTCTATTTCTTGGTTCTTTCCGTGGTTAGGGATAGGGTTAGGGATAGAGTTAGTAGTAATCACGTGAGATAAGTAACTGTTCTAATGCGCATGTGCAGAGGTAAATATTTCATACGACTACTTATTTATCGTGACACCGGCCTTAAGTCTACAATAAAAGGCCCCACACTGACAAGACTCGCTCTCCAAGATTCAGGCATTTATAGATCCCCAGACTGTCAGTATCACTGATCACTCTTCAACATGCAATAATAATATTGGGCAATCTTGTACTTTACCCTCCCCACTCAGTCTCAAAAGTCTGATTCTTTCAGTTTTATTAAATATAATCCTAGGCAGATCGTATCATTTTACCAAAATGGCAAAATGGGTTTTTTCTGCGAAAAGTTGAGAGAGGGGGGGGGGGGGACTACTAAAGTACAAGATATCTTATAAAGTAATATTGATAAGAAGAAAACATAATTTATATATACAGTAGAATCCTGCTAACTCAAATACAGATAACTCAAAAAGACTGGGTAACTCGCAACACTTTTTGGTCCCCGTTTTGTGTGTTTAATTATTGTACAGTGGAGAGAAAAAATCATCCAAAATGAGGTCTTATATGGGAGGGGTCTTATATGAGAGGTAATTTTAATACTTACAAAGAAGGGCAATGTCTCATAGAAGTAGGTCTTTTATGGGAGGGAGTCTTATAATGGGAGGTCTTATGAGGGAGGTTCCACTGTATTCCCAAAAAATATTTTTATCTCAAAAAAATGTTTTTAATCCCTTAAATTTTGACGTAACCGATTTCCACTGTAGTTTGTGTTTTCAACATTTCATACGGATTAAAACCAGTTGTCACTGGAAGTTTTGTTGTTGTTTTTCCATAAAGGATAGGCCTACCCCATTTTCTTAAAAGGTAGATTTTAATTGATCCTGAAAATAAATTGAAGAAATGTAAATGTTTATCCCAGCCAGTTACTTCCAAACTTGAAAGAAAAATTCATAGGTTTGATCAGAGATATATAGAATCTCTGGTTTGATATACTAATTCTCTGCCTAATTTGATCCAAACCCATCCACAACTTTTTGTTGAATACTAAGCATAGTAACAAAAAGTATAATTAAGAAAATAATCCCAAAAAATCTTGCATCCAAATATTATAAGACAGATCAAATAGAAAATCATATTTTATTTAATACTTTTATAAGCCTTCGTTAAATTCAGTTAAATTTAATTCATAAGTTTTTGAGTTGTACTATTAGCAGACTGCAAGACAGACAAGAACAAAAACATCAACTCCTTGTGTTGGAGATAGTCCTGTACATGTAATTATCCATCCATTGTTCTCTGTCTGTCTCTTCCTCTTCTTCTCTGGTGATGACCAACTACTTGGGGCTGCACCCAGCAAGCTGGGTATTAGCTGATCCCAAATAAGGTCATGCCCAGGCCCCAAGACAAACAGATACCTAACTAAGGGGGTGGGGGTGGGAGAGGGCTAGTTGCTGGATGGTTTTGAAGAGCAGGCTGGAGGTTGGAGCAGGCCCTCGTCCAGGAGCTGCGGTGTCGAGGTGGTGTATAATATGATTATATTCTTTTTCCTCCTTTCTTTTTCTCTCTCTTCATCCAGAGCCTCAGAGACCTTTTTTTCTACCATGTCTTCCATTTTTGCCTCGGAGTCACACCCTGTTTTCTTATAAGAAGGTTGGGGCTGTGCCGGTCGGGATTTGTCCCCGGGGTCCGCTACGCGGTAGCCGGATCAAAGATACTGTATACTGTACAGTCTTTGGCCTGACTGGAGCCATGAAACACTGGGGAGATCTCTATATTTTTAGATCATTTCTTTTTAGTTGCTTCTTTCATTTTGTTTTTTTCTTCCTGCTGCTCCACACCACGCTGTATAACTCTAATTATCCAGTTGGATAGCTCAAGTGTTACGATTCAGAGATCTATCTATGTAACCGCTTCTACGTCGGTGAACCGCACCCACTGTAGCAAAAACATACACGTGTACCCATAGCTGCGTTTTGGGTACAAGTGCACCGTACTAGAAAAAAAAGTGAAATTTGTCGTTCATGCTCAATGTCGCAAAATGCCGCAAATAGTCAGTATAGCGAGCTAGGAATTTGACCACGCTGGGACTTTGAACCCGACAAGGCTAGCCTTACTAGAGGTATGCTGACCAGCTAGGCCTAGTAAAGGGGACGAAGAAAACAATTCTTTGCCCATACTTGCAACATATTTTTTTGGTTAATCCAGAAAAGAGGGAAAGACAATGATTCAAGGACTGTTAAAGCGAGCTGCCGTGCTTACAATCGGATGCTTTTACAGCGTGATTGTGGCGGGGACTTTTCTCATTAGAACCATCAAGCTCGGACCAAGCGTCGCATTAGTGCAAAAGAAAAGGAACAAACCACCGGCATGTCTGGAAGACCCTGACCTCGGAACCCACGGTTATGCACATTTGGAGGTCAGTTTCTTGGATTGGAATTGTGACCATCATCATTGTCTGTTGATACCTTCATTGGCTTAAATAAATCTGTTGCTTTTTTGTGTAGCTTGTTTTGTTTGTTGTGCTGATCTCTTTTGAATAGTTCCCTAGTTGTAAAACTGCAGTCTTTACGTTTTGCGTGTTATTCTTCAACACATTTGTTGTATTGGAGTATGCGTTTTGTATTGTTTTGTATCATGTCTTGATGTTTTATGCTTTGTGTTTATCTGCATGTAGTCAGTCTAGTGTAATTTGCTGTTGTATTGTTATGTGTTTTGATTGTGATTTTTTTTTTCCCTCCCTCCCTCTGCCCCCCCCCCCCCCCCCCCTCCCAATTCTAACAGAACGGGAGTACATTGGAATGGGAATGAGGGCGGTGAGTTTCCCTGTCTGTCTGTAGTGTGTGTGTTGTATGCAAAAAAGTAGCATCCTGTAAATACTTCGCTCGCTACTATGAGTTAGCATTTGCGACATTAAGGAAACAACAAATTTCACTTTTTCCGTATTCGAAACACTTTTCCGTACTCAAATCGTTCATATTTCTTGACATTACGGAAAAAAGTGAAATTTAAAAAAATTTGCTCAATGTCGCAAATGCTAAGTCTCATAGTAGCGAGCGAAGTATTTACACGCTGATACTTTTTTGCATACGACATGTGTGCCTTCATCAGATTGAAGATTTTGGCCTTAACCACTGAACCCATCATAACGAAACTTGGTACAATGGTTCCTTAGGCCTTGTAGTTACAGCAAGAATGTTTTCATTTGTTGAAGAGAAACCAGAGAGTAAATGCAACAAGTGATGTCAGATTAACAAAATGGCAAGCCATATCAACATAATCCCAGTGAATCAAATTTGAGTATTGCCATTTACAAAGATACTGATTATTTAAAACATCTATAATGAATGGATTAAAACCAAAGCAGGTATAGTGAAAAGATGTCACCTAATAACTTTTCTAGTAAAATATTTGATTTCTGAGTATTGCCATACCGATACAGGAATTGTTTTACACAAAAAACAACACAATGACTCAAGAGTCAACACATATCTGCCTTTGCTTCAGTAACTCGGAGTACAGCTTATATGGCTCTTCCATCTTGTTGTGTATTTGTCATGCTGCAGTCTATTTTGTCAAGATGCCGTTTGTACTTTGTGTCATTTTGCACTGCTTTGTGTGTTTATTTTGCTGCAGCTTGTGTTTTTTTTGTCATGCTGCCTGTATGATATCCTTTCTATGTATGGCTTGTACCCACGTGTCGTCATATCAGGCCACAAGGAGCGCCATATTATGGGAGACCGCCATCTTAGTCAGTAACTTTGTTTGAAAAATGCCAGATCGATGCTGCGTATTTGGCTGTTCCAATTCGAAACTTATCTAAACTGTATTTATAACATCTGGATGTTTTCTTTACACATTTAGATAACATTTTCACTCTGTTTACACACAAATAAGGACTAAGATGGCGACACTTCCGTTGGAAGGGTCGAGATGCGCACGCAGGTGGGGGGGGGGGGGGGGGGGAGCCATTAGTCACTGAGAAATGCATTGAATGTCTCTATGCAGAACATCCGGATGCACTATGTGAGCAACGGTGGGGAGGACAAGCCTCTGATGCTGCTGGTGCACGGCTTTCCTGAGTTCTGGTACTCGTGGAGATATCAGCTGAAAGAGTTCAAAGACTCCTACAGGTATGTTGAGGGCACTGCACTCAGTAGAGCCAAAGACACTTAGAGCTCATGCAAAGACAGGGCATTTGGCTCCCAGTTTGAAGCCGCATTTCACAAGTTGTTTCTACCACTCACCCTTTAGCATGCCTAGGTCTAGTGGGGGGATGGCAGGTAACATCTGGCTTCACTCACACTAGACTAGTTACTACACACTACGGTGAGGAGTATAAGCAGTCAGGCTGTGATCAGTCTTTGTGTAAGCTCTAAGTGTCTTTGGTAGAACTCGTTTTTGTACTCCCAGTTCTTACAGAATGGGAGTACGCCTTGGCATGAGGCTGTGTCAGACCAGTTGACATAAGCTAGAACACCAAGGCTACATCAAAATGGTGTTATGTTCTGCACGGTTGTGTGGAGATTGTCTTAAGCCATGACAAGCTCCTAGCATAACATCATCAGTCTAAAATCCTCCGAAGTCGGAGTGTGGCTGCCCACGTGGCGGGGTAATCAAAAATGGTCACACACGTAATGTTCTCATCCCTGGCTGGTGCATTTGTACCATAGTGTTCAAGTGTTCCGGCTGTTGGGGACGATTCCTGGAGTCTTTAAGCCAAGATAAGACAACAACATGTCAAGTAAAATATATAATTTCTAAGTAATGCTATGCTATACAAAAAGGAAATTTATTTATCACAAAAAAACAATAATGACCCTAGAGTCCAAAATGAACTCCCCTCAATTTCACATAACTTGAAAAAACTTATTTCCATTTTGTTTCTCCTTTTTGTACTTCCGGTTCTTACAGAACTCCTAGTTCTTACAGAACGGGAGTACATTGGAATGGGAATGAGGGCTGTGCGTTGCCTGTCCGTGTGTGTGTGTGTGTGTGACCAAAATGTGCTCCAGTCCATAGCGCCTAAACCAATGAACCGATCTTAATGAAACTTGGTACAGTAATTCTTTAGACCTTGCAGATGCTTTACACAATGTCAGATTCACACAACGATGAGCCATATGAATGTACTCCCAGTCAGATTTTTTGGCATATTAAAAAACACTTGTGTGAATGTATATATGTGTGTATGCATGCATGCACGCACATGTGTGTGCGTGTGTAATCTACATTATCCCCGCTTGTCGTTGTGGCAGGGTGGTGGCAGTGGACCTGAGAGGTTACGGGGATTCTGACAAACCGTCAGGAGTGGACAACTACTCCGTTCCAAATCTGGTCAATGACTTGAAACAGATAGTTACTGCCCTTGGTTAGTTTAGCTGTTCTTGCACTGTACAAAACCCCCAGTTAATACTAAGAACATAATGCAAGTACATACACATGCATGCACACATACTTTTTGTACTGTAAATGGAACGTGTTTTCTGTTCATGCATACATGACAAAGAATTAGAGTATCTCTTTTCTTTCTTTCTGTGCTTGGCACTG